>JAWQFJ010003702.1:20000-29562 GCA_034096865.1 Theodoxus fluviatilis
CTAGATATTGTTCCAATGGTAAATTAGAAAACTATATGGCGGTAATTGCATCTCAAAATGCCCTAATGTCATATCATACTCAGTTTGTGGTGGAGGGACTCGTTTTGTAACAACGGGTCACATTTGTGCGTCGAAGTTACCATGGAAAACCATAACCTTTTTTCTGCATCGTGCTTGTCATTGGCAGGTAGGGGTGGGCGTTGCAGCCGTGTTGGTCATCCTTGCCCTGACCTCGGTCATCGTGCATCGCCTGCCTGCTTCTTCCCCGGCCTCCACACTGTAAGTAGCCTCAGCAATGACGTCACCGCACGTGTAATGACGTAGACGAAAGCGACGACGATGCAGATGGCATCACCTAGGGCGCGTTGCTGAGCCTATCTAGTTGGCAAATAACAGGCCGGTATCAACATGTGTCAACTATTTGACTGCCTTTACATCTGCTCTCATCATGTTGACCCATGTTGACACCGGCCAATTCCTTGCAAGGTCTTGCAGGATTCCTAGCATAAGGAACGCGCCATTGCGATGACTGTGGTGTAGAGGGAGCTGGCAACGAGCGCAGAGCGTATGGTGGATGTGGTGATGCTGGTCACCATGATGCAGGAAATACATGGCGGTGTGCAAGTAAAGGTGTTTTGAGAATTGGTAATGGTCCCTGCGACGTCTCCATGATGTTGACGTCGTCGTCGTCGCTTCCTTCGCTGTTTTTGAAGAATACAATACAGCTGCGGAGGCGGTAACGACGATGACGACAACGAAGACAAAGAAGAAAGCGCAGAAGAAGAAAAAGAAGAAGGAGAAGAAGAAGAAGAGCAGGAGGAGCAGTGACAAGGGAAGAAAGAAGAGGAGGACTATAGTAATTCTCTACCATGCTCAGATCCTGCCTTTTGTATTCCAGGACTTTGAGACAGCGCTTTCCTGGCTTTTTCCGCACCGAGGCGGAGCAGCAGGTGTTTGAAGCTGAGCTCATCAAGAGGACGCCTGCCTCAGGCTTCATCAGCGTGAACGTATCCAACAGCTGTGACACCAGAAACTGCAGTCTGGGATTTCCCAACGCCACAAACTTCGTTCCACTGTTTCCAGCAAGGAGTACTTCAGCCAACGCCTGCTGTATCTCGTACGTACATTGTCTTGTTCCCTCTTTATCTCTATGTCTGTCTGCCTTCCTGCCTTCCTTCCTGCCTGTCCGTCTGTCTGTCTAAACAAGTTTGAAGGGTTGGGAAGTTCCTGTAAATACTTTTTGTCTTTTTGCTTTGGCCCGTCGTAGACGTTTAAACCAAAGCTAACGACACAAGGATTGCTATCCCTGGGACGGAGAAATCTGGGTTTATTTAAATGTAAGTCTGTCTATCAGACTGTGTGTGTGTGTTAATGTGTTTGTGTGTCTGTGTGTCTTTGACTCTATGTCCTTACCTCTGTCTCATGTTCTCTATTTAATTCTTTGCCTCTCTCATTATCTCTGTGTTTCTCCGTCTCCATCTCTGATTCTCTCTCTCTCTCTCTCTCTCTCTCTCTCTCTCTCTCTCTCTCTCTCTCTCTCTCTCTCTCTCTCTCCACCCACCCCCTCTACTTTAATGTAGCTGTCTGTCTGACTATTATCTCTCTCTCTCTCTCTCTCTCTCTCTCTCTCTCTCTTCCCCCTTGAGTGTGCCTGTCTGTCTGTCTATTATGTTTGTTTCTATCTGTCTCTCTCTCTGTCTCTCTCTCTCTCTCTCTCTCTCTCTCTCTCTCTCTCTCTCTCTCTCTCTGTGTGTCTCTCTCTCTGTCTCTCTCTCTCTCCCTTTACTTGAGTGCATATAAATGCTGTCTGTTTCAGCACCACTATGTACATATCGCCCCCTTATATGGTGGATATTAGTGGGATCAACAGGACGATTTCATCCTTCAACACATCCGGCGAAGAAAATCGGCAGCGGTTCTTCACAGAGGACTGCCGGTGAGTGGACGACTAGGAAGTAGAAATACAAGCAGATATGCACACAGAATGACTAATAGAAGAGTGGACAGAAACACTTTAAAATGGTAGCCACGATAAATGGAACACTGTGCAATTAACGCTGTTGCCTACCGACTATTTGATAAATACATGAATGACTCAACTATGAATGAAGTTTTGTGACCTCTCAGCCTTTGTAGGTTATGTAGGGCCAATGACGACAAAGATCGCTGCTGCTGGTTAGAGTGGCAGTAGTTTTAGTACCAGTTTCTCGACTTTTCCGAATCGCATAGGAAGACGCGAAGTGTGTATTTTTACACCCGATTAACGGTAGATGCAGATATTATATAAACACACACAGCGACTCTGTCTGTCTGTGTGTTTTGTCTGTGTGTCTGTCTGTGTGTCTGTCTGTGTGTCTGTCTGTCTGTCTGTCTGTCTGTCTGTCTGTCTGTCTGTCTGTCTGTCTGTCTGTCTGTCTGACTGACTGACTGACTGACTGACTGACTGTCTGACTGTCTGTCTGACTGTGTGTGTGTGTCTGTGTGTGTGACTATGTGTGTCTGAGTGTGTGTCTGTGTGTGTGTCGTGTGTGTGTGTGTCTGTATGTGTGTCTCTCTGTGTGTCTGTCTGTGTGTCTGTCTGTCTGTGTGTCTTTCTGTCTGTGTGTGTGTGTGTGTCTGTGTGTGTGTGTCTGTGTGTGTATCTGTGTGTGTGATGGTCCCCATCTGTGAATCCAGCCAAGTGAATGAAGGGAATGAATAGAGAGGGCAGCAATTGTTATCGAGGCCACATCTGTGAATCCAGCCAGGGGTCGCCGCGGTATGGTAATGAAGATTCCTATGTGATGCTTTCCCAAACATTCCCGTGCAGCCGAGCATATGGCGTGTCGAACATTAAGGGAATAGTTAATTGAGAGGGAGTCGACAATTCTGGATTGAAGTCTGAGACCGCAGCTGTGCAGGAGGGTGAAAAAGGCCCGATTGAAACGGCTTTGAGTCAGCCAATCACGAGCCTTGAAAATAGACGCCGCCACGTGACCCAGATTTCGCACTCAGCTCGCACTGAGCTGCGCAAATGTTGTGCTCCGCGTGATTCGGGAGTAAAACTGCCAATAAACGTCGTTTAGCTTAAGATTACACCCGAATCACGCGGACCGTCAAGGTGCATGGAGTACAGTACCGCCGAGCAAGACGTTTGTCACAAAACGCAGATACATTAACGCGGCTGGATCTTAGCATAACTCCCCGGGCGTGGGAAGTCAGTCAGGCGGAGTGGCGGGTGCGGTCAAAGGTCAGAATAACCACCGACACCGACCATTTCAGCCTTATTCATGAGCCGCTTCAATCGGGCCTTTTACGTGGTGGCCTGCCTCCCGATCTGGGGGTGGAGTCAACAGGCCACCACGACGTGTCCCAACATCAGTGGTTCTTCGCCTCAGCATCTGAGTTCATCAAAAGCAACGAGGACCGGTCGTCCCTTCACTTCGGACTGAACACGCAAGCGGAGCACAAGGCTCGCCCCGAAGTCCCTGCTGAGACGGAGTATTGCCCTTCAACTCGTCTCAGAGGTGCCTGACCATCAACGCTGCTGCCGTCACCCCTTTTGCTGTGACCAGAGACCGAGTTCTGCCCCTGTAACTCGTATCAGAGACGCCTGCCCACCAGTGCTGCTGCTGCCGCTATCCCTTCAGCGGTAACTGTTGTGAACCACTACATTCCCCTGCAAATTCTGGACTTGAAAGTCAGTGAACTTGTGTTATATGAACATTGTTTCATCGACGAACATTCGGTGAGCGATTTCAATAGACACATGAGATAAGTCATCCAAGTGGAACTGATGATAAACTTTAACATTCATTAATTAAGGCTGGCCTATTACTAAATATTCTTCTCGTGCATGCTTGATTTTTGCATGAAGATATCATAGTTTGCCCTTATTTGATTAAATCATTATTAATTGATTTCTCATGACCTCTTCTTCTGGTTTTGAGAGAAAGAGACAGCGCGAATGAAGGCAGTGACTGTTATGTGTGCAAGTCAGGCCTCATCCAACCATTGATTAATTAACATACCCCTAGACTCAGAGGACGACTTGTAACAGTGTGTGTGTCTGTGTATGTGTCTATGTGTGTGTCTGTGTGTGTGTCTGTGTGTTTGTCTGTCTGTCTGTGTTTCTGTCTGTCTGTCTGTGTTTTTGTCTGTCTGTGTGTCTGTCTGTCTGTGTGTCTGTCTGTCTGTGTGTCTGTCTGTCTGTCTGTCTGTGTGTCTGTCTGTCTGTCTGTCCGTCCGTCCGTCCGTCCGTCCGTCCATCCGTCTCTCTCTCTCTCTCTCTCTCTCTCTCTCTCTCTCTCTCTCTCTCTCTCTCTCTCTCTCTCTCTCTCTCTCTCTCTCTCTCTCTCTCTCCAATCCTCCTCGAGCAACATTTTTATGGGGAAAATTGCATTGAAAAAATGTTTACATTCTTCGCTGAACACAAATCTGAATGCAATGTTGAGGTCGGCTGTTCCTCAGTGAATAAGTTTTTATTGTGCATACCGATGGAAGCTTTTCATAATAATCTTTTTCTCAAAATTAGTTCACCGTAAACTTATATTCCATACATGCACAACTATCCTTCGCCATTCACTTACGACTTTTGCAAAGCAACGAAAGAAACTTAAGCTTGCTCACATACACGAAAACGAGGCTGCTCTTCGTCAACTTCCGGTTAAAAATTGAGTTGCCATGAATGAGCACGAGAAACAACAAACGAAAATAGTATTTAAAATGTTGTTTTCTTTTCTGCTCACAGACAGGCGCAGAACTGCCAGTTCTGCACATGTTACAGCAAGAACTACATCGTGACTGCGGTGTACGATGACGGTCCCGGTGCTTACGATGTTGGGTACTTCAGCATCAAGGGATGCTGCAAGTGTTACAACTGATGACATCATCCTCCATGCCTTGGTCTACAATGCATTCTTGTAGCATTCCACGCTTCATAAGAAAACTGTCTGGCCAGAAGAAATGGTCAATGATTGCTGTGGGCACTGATTTCTATTTGAGAGGTAGATGTGTGTAGTAATTAATGTTTTTGTGAGAGGATTCCCCCTGTGATGACCCCCTGTGGTGACCCCCTGTGGTGACCCCCCCGTGGGTTCGGGGATAGAATGGACCCACCGCGTCTCCCTACGCGATTCGTAAGAGGCGAATAACTAGGGACACCGTGACTTGATTTGCGTTAATTCTAAACTGTTCTAGTGATTTTCGTGCTTAATGGCCTTACATAGCCTACAAAGGCTGATGGGCTGTAACACTCCATCCATCTTGTGAGACGATACGGCCTTACATAGCCTACAAAGGCTGATGGGCTGTAACACTCCATCCATCTTATGAGGCGATACGGCCTTACATAGCCTGCAAACGCTGATGGGCTGTAACACTCCATCCATCTTGTGAGACGATACGGCGTTACTCGAGCAGAGGCGGGCTTCCTAGGAATGTGGATATGCAATCCAAATTAATCCAAAATGCATTTTCGGTCTTTCTCTTTTTAAGTGATCATTGTAATCATAACGCAACATGCAATCAGTTAGTTGTTTTAATAAGTTCGTTTCCAAAACGAGACTATTTGTGGTTTTTAGACCCAATTTTAACACCCGCTCCCGTATGATTACAACGATCACTTTAAGATAATATCGGACACACCCTCTGGATTGCTTTGGATTCTTTTAGATTGCCATGGATTGCTTTGGATTGCTTTGGTCTGCTTTGGTCTGCTTTGGATTGCTTTGGACTGCTTTGGACTGCTTTGGATTGCTTTGGACTGCTTTGGATTGCGTATCCGTAGCCTGGAAACCTGCCTCAGGCTACTGCTGCACATGGGGTGGGCTCGATCTTAGGGGTGATTTAAATACATGGTTAAATCTAAACGATCTGACCCTGTACCTCCCACCCACCCACCCACTCCCACCCCTCCCCCTTTCCCTCACCCCCGGTTTCCTCTGTGGCTGGTTGGGGCCGCCCTTGGCTGAGCTACTGGAGCAGGCCCCGATAGCACTGCAACCTGAGACGCCAGGTGATCCCCCAGCTCAACGTAAATGGAACTGTCAAATTTATTCCTGCAACCGATTATTACGCTGCGATTCGTAAAGTATGTACATAATTATACCATGCGTTTAAGGTGCAAACGGAAGGAATGGAAAGAATGAGTATGAATCATCGTGTTTTTGAAGACCAGTGCTTCTACACATACAAGTAAACACTGTTTCCCTCGATGCTATGTCCAGACACATATTTCTATTTAGAAGCTTCCCGATGCATGACAGCCATGTTTTGTGAATGTTTCACCTTGCAATGGGCCGGTGGCTTAAGCTATACAGTTCTTCGTCCTCTCTCTCTCTCTCTCTCTCTCTCTCTCTTTCTCTCTCTCTCTCTCTCTCTCTCTGTCTCTCTCTCTCTCTCTGTCTCTCTCTCTCTCTGTCTCTCTCTCTCTCTCTCTCTCTGTCTCTCTGTCTCTCTCTCTCTCTCTCTCTCTCTCTCTCTATCTATCTATCTATCTCTGTGCGTGCGTGCGTTTGTCTGTGTGCGTGCGTGCGTGCATGTGTGTGTGTGTGCGCGCGCGCACGTGTGATTCCTAAAACATCGGGAAATTCTTTCAAAATGTTGGTCCCAAGTCATATTAGACTTCAGATGATTGGATCCACGCTCAGTACTCAAATAACTTACTTGTATGACTCTTGTTTTCATGAAAGGACACTGCCCATTCTATCTTGCTTACATTCATGTGCAGAGGAAAGCAGAGGGACAGAGGGCAACTGCAGGGAAGATAAAACATAAATGATTTATGAGAATGAAGTCTGGATAGTTTTGGAGCATGAGGTTTGCATAGTTTTGGAGAATGAAGTCTGGATAATTTTGGAGAATGAGGTCTGGATAGTTTTGGAGGATGAGGTCTGGATAGTTTTGGAGGATGAGGTCTGGATAGTTTTGGAGAATGAAGTCTGGATAGTTTTGGAGAATGAGGTCTGGATAGTTTTGGAGAATGAGGTCTGGATAGTTTTGGAGAATGAGGTCTGGATAGTTTTGGAGAATGAGGTCTGGATAGTTTTGGGGAATGAGGTCTGGATAGTTTTGGAGAATGAGGTCTGGATAGTTTTGGAGAATGAAGTCTGGATAGTTTTGGAGAATGAGGTCTGGATATTGTGGAGAATGAGGTCTGGATAGTTTTGGAGGGTGAAGTCTGGATAGTTTTGGAGGATGAAGTCTGGATAGTTTTGGAGGGTGAAGTCTGGATAGTTTTGGAGAATGAGGTCTGGATAGTTTTGGAGAATGAGGTCTGGATAGTTTTGGAGGATGAAGTCTGGATAGTTTTGGAGGATAATGACTGCATAGTTGTGGAGGATGAGGTCTGGATAGTTTTGGAGAATGAAGTCTGGATAGTTTTGGAGAATGAGGTCTGGATAGTTTTGGAGAATGTGATCTGGATAGTTTTGGAGAATGAGGTATAGATAGCTCTGGAGGGTAGAATCTGAATAATTTTGGAGAATAATGGCTGGATAAATTTGGAGAGAAAGATCTGGATAGTTTTAGAGGGTTAGGTACGTATAGTTTTGGAGAATAAGGTCTGGATAGTTTGGGAGGATAATGTTGGGTAGTTTTGGAAAATAATGTGTGGATAGTTTTAAAGAATATGATCTGAATAGTTTGGAGGTTGAGGTCCGGATAACTTTGAAGGACAATGTTTTGATTGTTTTGGAGAATAAAGCCTGGATAATTTTAGGGGATGAGGTCCGGGTAATTTTTGATGATAATATTTGGATAGTTTTGGAGAAGGTTGAATGTTTTGGTGAGATAAGGCCTGGATAATTTTGAAGAAAGTGGGCTATACATTTTCGGTGGATATGGTCTGGTTATGCAAAGTTTTAAAAACAATATCCCTAAACTCTGCTGTGTAACCTCAAACTCCTTTCAGTACGAACGTACTTGGATTACAGTTCACTCTTTCACATGAACTCACTTCATTTAGGAAGGACATCATAACCAACTGACTCCTCTCTCCCCCACCCTCACCTGGTAAAGGAGCCGCTCTCCAGAAGCTATTGGACAATAAAGATAAACACAGTTGGACACAGAATTCCCTTCAACGTTTCAGTTTGGAATAAAGTGAGAAAAATGATGTTTTACTCGATGGACCCTGGGTCAGATCTCGCGGGCATTCCGATGACAGTGTCTTCTTCAATGCGAAGAAACCCGGTGTTTCATACACACACGTCTGCATGCTCGGTATGTGTGTGTGTGTGTGCGTGCGTGCGCGCGCAGGCGTATGCGTGCATGTTTAAGATTAAATTTATGAATGAATGCATGCCTGCGTGATATGGGTGTATCATCATACGCTTGGATTTTTCCCGGTTTCCCAATAAGCGTGTACTTCATTTACAAATGTATATGTGTATTTCATCATTCAATGCACTTATTTTCCCCAGATGCCGCTGTATCTGAAGTCTTTTGAAGTCGAGATTTGTAATTGAATATCATAAAGTAACTATATTTCTGTATGAGCTTTTTGAAATTGTTTTTCTCCTTAAGTATTTTTGCCTATTTGTAATCTTGGATAATGCCAATAAAACCCCTGAAAAAAAATAATTTTCTGTTGTTTGTTGGAGTCTTGGATTTAAGCATTATTTGTTTGAGTAGATGGTGTGCGTGGAGTAGTTACACACTGTGAGTATATTCCAGCCTATTTCTTGAAAATATTTACATTGTCGTATAAAGAGACACAGAGCAAGACACGAGAGTCCGAGACAGACAGAATACAGGAGAAAAATGTTCAATGCAAATAATACAAGCACGTGGCCAACACGGTACAAGAAGCACAGCTGGGGGAGGAAAAGGCTAGGGGAGAATAAGGTAGGGGAGAGAAAGGTAGGGGAGAAAAAGGTAGGGGAGAGAAAGGTAGGGGAGAGAAAGGTAGGGGAGAAAAAGGTAGGGGAGAAAAAGGTAGGGGAGAAAAGGTAGGGGAGAAAAAGATAGGGGAGAATAAGGTAGGGGAGAGAAAGGTAGGGGAGAAAAAGATAGGGGAGGGAAAAGGTAGGGGAGAGAAAGGTAGGGGAGAGAAAGGTAGGGAGAATAAGGTAAGGGAGAAAAAGATAGGGGAGAGAAAGGTAGGGGAGAAAAAGGTAGGCGAGAGAAAGGTAGGGGAGAGAAAGGTAGGGGAGAATAAGGTAGGGGAGAGAAAGGTAGGGGAGAGAAAGGTAGGGGAGAGAAAGACGGGGGAGAGAAGGTGGAGGGGAAAAAGGTAGGCGAGAGAAAGGTAGGGGAGAGAAAGGAAGGGGAGACAAAGGTAGGGGAGAAAAGGTAGCGGAGAGGAAAGCATAGGGGAGGAGAAAGGTAGGGGAGAAATAAGGTAGGCGAGAGAAAGGTGGGGAGAGAAAGATAGGGGAGGGAGAAGGTAGGCGAGAGAAGGTAGGGGGAGAGAAAGGTAGGGGGAAAGGTAGGGGAGAAGAAAGGTAGGGGAGAAAAAGGTATGGGGGAGCAAGGGTAGGGGAGGAAAAGGTAGGGAGAGAAAGATAGGGGAGGGTAAAAAGGTAGGGGAGGGAAAGGTAAGGGGAGAGAAAAGGTTCGCGGAGAGAAAAGGTTAGGGGAG
>JAWQFJ010003703.1:0-11677 GCA_034096865.1 Theodoxus fluviatilis
GTGTGTGTGTGTGTGTGTGTGTGTGTGTGTGTGTGTGTGTGTGTGTGTGTGTGTGACTTTAAAATGCAGTATATTGTGGGCCTCACAATTTCCCTTCCCTAGTACTACTTTTGGTTTTGTCTGATTTTATTCATCCCAAAGATTTCTTTTTTGCTGACCTTTTCTTGACAAGTGGCTCATTTTATCATGTTTAGTCCATTGTCGATTTGTATCCTGTACACTTTGTTAAATGTTACCTCTGTGTGTTTCCATTATTAATAAATAAAAGTTTTCTGCTAATATTTACGCCTCTTTTTTGGTTGCAATGATTATGATGAAGGTGTTCGTAGAATGGTTGTAATATCAGTTTGTATTACGCTACTCCAATTTTCAAGCAGTCCAGAGTCAACATCTTACAAGTAGTGTCACAAGAACAGTTTTTGTCCGACTGGCCAGAATTTTTCTGAAGATCGTCAGCAAGCATAATGTGGAGAACCGAATGCTGACCCCTGCAATGCTCTGTGGCCGAGTGGTTAGCGCGCTGGACCTACAGTCGCTTGCGGCCAGTGGAGTGAGTACGGCCTTCAAAGCTGCGGGGTTCCCAGAGTTGCATCCTTGAGCAAAGATGCTTAACTCGCATTGCTTCTCCCCACCCAGGAGTAAAACCGGGTACCTGTGAAGGCAATGTTGGCAAAACGTAGTGCGATTAACCCTTGTATGCGGCCAAGCGCCAGCATTGGGTTGGAATACTCCCCAGGGAGCGGAGTCTTAAATGTCTGTCACTATGTTTGTTGTGAGGGACCAGTGAGGATTGATCAAGATGCCCAGTGATGAGGGGGTAAAGTGTAAAGGGTGTAAGTCGCTATATAAAACCACATCTTTAGCTTTTACCTTTTGCCATCAGCGCCGCTCTTTGGGATTGTTTATGGAGATGGAGATGCACGGTACAACGTGACATTTTGTGTGTTGAGTGTAGGCATATGTGCGTGCGCGTTTATCTGTGTACGTGCGCGCGCGCACATGTGCCATTCGCATGCCAATCGAGCAGCTGACGTTTTTTGGTCCTCTTATAAGAAGTTATACACAAAAAACAAACAAACAAAACTTTGGAGTGATGCTTGAATACTCTTGTGGTAGTGTGAGGGTATGCATGGCTCCTCTTCACGATTCCCGCACCTGCACAGCTTGATCCAGCTAAAGTCTGAACGGCAATTCTTCTGGAGAATGATATGAACAATACATTGATTGTTTTAATAGATGGGAATGAAGGCGGTTGATGGGATTGTTATGGAGAGGCACCAGTGATTCACACAATCGACACAAAATTTTCGGCCACATTCGTCTTAAATTTTCTTTGGACTATCGAATGGCCAGCAGGGAAATAGTTTTCCACTCTACCATATGTAAACGGACGACGTACAATCAATCATTTTACAAAACTGTATGTGTCAGTTTCCATTTCCATAAAAAGATGTGGATGTATGCATTTTGAGTCCGTTTACATGAACAATAATGAAAATGTCCGTTTTATCGCTTGTGTGGTAATGCACTGGAAACAAGCTGTTGCTATCTGATTCTGTCAACAGAATGAAATCTGTGTCTAGCAAATATTTTCTCCTTACTACACTCACATGAAAAACGAAACTATCGGTAGGCCTACCCAGAGGGGCGAGCGCCCGGTGTGCATACCTGCTGAATAGGGAGTTCGGGGGGGAAGTGGAGAAAGCTGCTCGAAGTATCTAGTAGTACTTAACTACTTCTTCCACTGGCGCTTCTTCTTCCACTGGCACTCCTTCTACCACTGGCACTCCTAATGCTGCTACTGCTAGACTAGCAGACGAGAGAAGACATACCTCCTGAACAGGACTCTGGATCACACAAAAAAAACTTTTCTTAACTGGACGACGCAGTTTAAATAAACTTATCTGTGTACTTTACATTTAACTGTGACAAACTGATACTGTTCTTTGGTTACTGTTCCTTTGCATGTGGGTATGTAAGTAAGTATAAAGAATAACGTTTCACATGCGAGCAGAAAACAAAAGTAAACGTTTGTTTAATTGTGTTTCACAAAACAACAAGCCTAAAGGCACGAAAGAGCTCTCTGACCAGCCAATCAGGGCGAAAGTTTAGGGTGGTTCCCACAACAACATGTTCTGGGAGCTTCAAAATCTAAGGCGCGTTTCCCAGGACTCCCATATGCTATGCAAAGATCGGAAAGGCGTTTCGGTTTTTGAAACGTGCTCACTATTATCATTTGCAACGTCCAGTGTCAATTCTGATCACAAATCCATTTCCAAAACCGATACTTACTGCTTTTTTGTCCCGATTTTGGTACCGACTCCTGCATGATTACCGCTATCACGTAAGAGAGACACCCCAAAACGCCTTTTCGATTGCCTTTGCTAGCACTGCATAGTCTTGGGAAGCCCGCCCCCGTTTCGCCAATCCTTCTCAACCTAGTTTGCGGACTGAGAATTTGCCCAGTTAAGTACCGCCTTAACTCTCTTCCATTCGCTGATTTTCCTATGTTTTTGGTAGGTTGCGGGGTGCTAATAAAAACAATTTAAAAAAATACTTCATCCACCATTTGCCTGAAGATGTTGTTTATCCTTTTGTTTAGAATTGAATGTAGTTTGATATATGTATGATACATATCCAACTTCACAAACTGACTGGTTGAAAAGGACTAAACGATGTAGATTTGATGCTGAAATTTTACAAAATTTTCAACCTTGAAACATGCAAAGAAGACAAAACGTAAGTCAATGAATATTTTAATGCAAGATAGCATTCACATGAAAGCACACTCATTGCTATGATTTGTGTACAAAAGTGAACTGTTTCAAATGAAATGTCAATGAATTGGGAGATAGAGATGGACATCCTCCTCCAGAGAGAAAAAGGCATATGTTATGACATGGCTGCGACATATACCACCTGTCAGCATCTCTACTAAATTCCAATCCATCCAGGAATGGCATTACTTCCTTATTAATAAGAATACAAACACAAACAATGACTGGTATCTATAGTCTATGAAACGCCAGAAGGCAGTTACTTTTGCCATGAAAGCAAATATATGTGTCACATGCTCTGCATTTGGTTCTCACTTTGCGTTAAATATGAAGTCTCTTCCAACACAACTTACAGAAGGAGTGATGGAATGTGATGTATTTCATACAGTTTTGACATTGCTAGCCTGAGGCAAATCTTGGTGGACATCAAGACAGGGAAGTCCTCGAATAAGTTCCTCTGTAAATTGCAACCTCAAATAACGTTTTGGTTTTCTTAGTTCACCAACATCTGAGATTTTCTTTCTCCACTCTTGAAACAAAATGAAACCTAGCAATGCGACCAAAAGACAAATCAGCACAAGAAAGTGGATTTATATGGACAACAAACAATGCAAGAAAATTAGCTCGACTTTGTTATTTTACATTGCAAACCTGAATAATCCTCAGATGCTGAAAAATTCTAGGATATCTTTTAGCAATGTATTAAACATACTTCGTAATTGTGGGATCTAGTATGATTCACTTAAGTCTTACATTAAGCACACTCAGAACCATGACATAGGTTCAAGTTTCACCGCCCATCATCAGCCCGTATGGGCCATGTAAGACCTCCGATCACGAAAAATCACAAGAGCTGTTAGAGCAAGATTTAATTCTCAACCCCCCTAGTCACTCGTCTCCCACGAGGCGCGTAGGGATGGATGGACGGAAGGAGCCCAAGGGTCCATCACCCGAGTAGACCATAGAAGGCTACAACAATTCAACGAGATAAAAGTGTAGGCGTAAAAGTTTACCTCAAGAGATATGTACGGAGAAATATCCAAAAAAGAATGACTCGAACACAAAAATAAAACTGAGAAAATTTTCAAAAAATGTATCACAGCAAAAAGATCTTTTAAATATTTATGTTAGACTAGTCGGGGACACTCCATCAGAATGTGCCGCATGGCGAGCATACACTTGCAAGCACGGCACTGCGGTGGAGGCTCCGATCGCAACAAGTAGAAGTGGGTCAGGACGGAATGGCCGATCCGGAAACGGCAGAGCACTTCTCTTCTGGTGAGTGATGAGCAATTTCATGGAGTTTAGTATGTGTCCTGCCGTCCTAGTCGGTTTGACACAATATTAAGATTGTAGTAATACATGTTACCAGGTTTGCCAATTTTTCTTAAAACTTACTTTCCTCTGGACAAGTACAACCTAGTTATTTGTTTTCTCGCAAGAAAATGAACTTTCCAAATATATTTTATTGAAAATTGTAGCAAAAGAAACAAATGAACTATAATTTTTAAAAAAATCATGTTAAAGGAAAATGAAGCCACTGAAGTATTCACTGCATGCACACCTGAAGTAACATTGCAGTGCCCTGTTCAAAAGCGCTGTTGTCAGATCGTTAAATCGAAAAATTAATACACACACACACACACACACACACACACACACACACACACACACACCATTTAAATTTTCCCCACTATCTAGCGACATTTAGCTGACTGTATTCCTTTCCCTACGCAAAATGTACTTCCCTCGGGCGACGACAAATAAGATTTGGCTAGTTCTGATGATATGAATTGTGTCATTAAGTAAAAAGCGAGCAAAATATTTTTAAATCCTGGAACAGGCGGATATTCTGTAGAATTTCTTTTTTCCTCAAGAATTAGATCATTTCTGAATCATGACGAGCATGTATGGGTTTTATTACATGCTTACCTAAACCTGGTAGAGACAGGAGATAACTAAAGAACTAGGAACCAGTTACATTACTGAATGTTATCTACAAAATGTCATCGGCTTGCAGAGCAATAGATTTTAAAAAGCCTTGGATTTGGTTATAATCAAAGACCAAAAAGGACTTGTGCAAGGGTAATACATATGTGAAAATATTAGCCCAATGTATACCATCATAGACGAAACAAAAGAACAAGGTTTACAAGGATTGTTTATAGAGACAGACTTTGAAAGAGTCTATAATTTGCTGTTAATGCAATATTTTCTTGAATGATTATCACACAATAGCTTCACATCTTCCTTTATCAAATGAATCCAAACGTTACAACATAGCTCAGCAGCAATAGCGACTTAGAATGGAAACTTAACTTCATCCTTTCCTATTGAACGGGAAAGTCAGGTTAACCTCATTTCACCCTGTTTGGCATTTGGGCTGATATACTTAATACAATTATCAATAACAACAAAGATACAAATCTCCATTAATATAACAGAGCAGTTAATCACTCAATATGCAGATGACAAAAAACATTTTCTGAATGGTACTCAAAAGTCACTTGATGAGACTAAGATTATTAAAATGTTTGGGTCTTTAGAAAATCACATATGGATAAATCACCGAATTATCTTGACTAAAAACACATTGACAACACGAAAATCAAAGAAGCTCATCAGATTTTCGCAACGTAAGAGTACAAAGCAAAACCTAAAGAGATATACTTTCATAAAATGTACATGATGGGTGGATGGGATGGCGTTTTACAGCCCATCAGCTTTTGTAGGCTATGTAAGGCCATTAAGCACAAATGTCATTAGAATAGTTCAGAGGAGGCGCAATTCAAGTCACGGTGTCTAGTTATTCGCCTCTTACGAATCGCCTAGGGAGACGCGGTGGGTCTATTCTGACCCCCAACCCAAAATGTATATGAACGCAAACAAGTATTTGCAAAATTTGGGCAAGACTAACATTTTAGATTATAAGTTGCATATTTGCACAAGAGTATAGTAGTTCTTTTAGCTTTCCTGTCGCTCTTATGCACTTGGTGTGTGTATGCGTGTGCGTACGTACGTGTGCGTGCGAGTGTTGTTGTTTTTTCTTTTCTATTTTCGTCTTTGTTTATGTAGGGGGATTTTCCTTCTTATTTCTGTGTCAAGTCGTTTTGTATTTGTACGCTTGAAGTGCCAAAATAATAACAGTAATTGAATAAGAAATCAAATAATTCAATAACATAGATATAGATCAGGATGGATGGATGGTTGGATAGTGTTTTACGGCCTATCGGCCTTTGTAGGCTATGTAAGGCCATAAAGCACAAAAATCACTAGAACAGTTTAGAGTAAACGCAAATCAAGTCACGGTGTCCCTAGTTATTCGCCTCTTACGAATCACGTAGGGAGACGCGGTGGGTCAATTCTTAGCCCGAACCCACAGGGGGATATAGATCAGGAAATGTGAACATGGTGCCATAATTTGCATTATTGTTGTTTTAAAACACGACACTGAAAGACACAGGCTACTCCAAACCAGGGGTACGTTGGGTCATATCTTGGGATATTTAAGGTCACTGGTGTTTAAAACTCTAAAATGACAACTTGTTACTGGCAGATGAACAAGAATCTTAAATTAACAGTCTTAAGATAACATTCAACTATCCAGAATTAAAGAAAAATATAAGAATAAACTAAATGTGTAAGAATATAAGCAACACTCAGCAGCTTGGGTTAAGTACACTCACTAACTCAATCTGAAAGCCAAGCATAGATCATGTTAAATAATGCCTATCAATATAGTCTTATTACCGGGCTCTGTTTCTATTTGAAGCAGGTGGCTTTTCAAATCGAAAAATATTTCATGGAATGCGATATACAAGAAGGATTCTGTTCACTTGTCAGGGAAGACTACATTGCAGAGTTTGAGGGATCTTGTTCACCGATGCTGGACCGGCATATGAGAACGACCGGTAGCTGTACCGTCACATTCTTCGTTTCACGATGCCTAGAAAGCCCTGCCTAGCTGACCGCATGTTGAAGACATACATGTTCAGTTTGGTTTTTTTGCACATATAGTCTGTCATTACTCACCAAATGTTTTATTTCATGATCCTTTTTCTAGTGTGACCAAAAACGTTGATGGTAAGTTGCAGACAACAAAATGTTTTCAAGTAAAAATGGAGCAGTCATTTGTATGAGAATCATGTTTTCAGTGGAGGCATGTATTCATTTCTTGGTGACAAGGTTGAAATAGGATACTGCTGAAGTAACTCCAGTAATGGGATTCTAGGTCTTAAGACCAAATCACCCCAAGAGCAACGGCGCCGGCGATCCTGAAAAAGCCTGAAACAGAGACGAAATGCTATAGACTGGGAAGAGGAAGGGAAAGTTATTCGCATGAAGCAGAAATGAACCACAACACACTGAGACTTAGCAACATAAAGCAAAACATGACGAATGAAAACGTTGTCGACTCGAAACAGAGGTTTACGTACAGTACATAAGCAGCCTCCTTAGCAGTACTTTTGCTGTCAATTTCTACCTCAGGCGGGTGAGTCTGTGTAATATCGGTTGCAAACGCAAATTGAATGTTGAGAGGCTTATTCCTATAGACGTCCACAACTTTCACTTAACACCAATGCAAGAAAGGACGACCAACATGAGTTTTCATTCCACGCAAACCTAGACCAAAGATTATAGTATATAATCTTTGCCTAGACCCAGAGCGCGGGTAAGCGTTTGAAAGCAAGCTAAACCTGATGAAGTCTTAAATATGCGCCTGTTAGTGCAGATGAGGTGTGCCTATCTTTATTTTTTAAAGGTAAAGGTACTCTGTTTTATATTGCGACTTTTCCATCCATTGATGGATGCTCAAACCGCTCACATTTACCCCCTGGTCATCAGCAACAACCCTCATCAGATCAGTTTTGTGAAACAAAGCGGAAGACAATGACACATTTCTTCTTTGATAGTATTGATTCATATTAAACAAATATTTTTAAAAACCGCAGCTCATAACTTTAATCAGTCCCAAATACTTTGATTATTATATGCTTATAAATGGATAGACCCAAATTGAGTACGCGTATTTTTCTACTCAGTACCGCTTTATTTTGAAGCAAATGCAAAAATATATTTTTGTTAAGTGGCGAATTATTAATGCAGGATGGAATTGCTCATTTACCTTCGACAAGTAGTCTCCTTTTCTCTTGTTCTCTAACCGCTCTCTGGTCCTCCGCTTGACGCCTTTCCGTTTCTTCCAGATGTCGTCGTAATTCAGCCATCTTTTCTCTTCGTTCCTCCTCTCTTCCCCTTTCCCTGTTCCGTTCCACCTCTTCAAATAATTGCTGTCTTTCCTTTTCCAGCTGAATGGCTTCTTCCTTCTTCCGCTCTAGTACCTCCAGTTTTTTGTTCAGGCGTGTGAACTCGGCTCTGTATTTATCCTCTTGCCATTTTGATTCCCGCTGCAGACTTTCTGTCTGATCTTTGATTTTTGCAAAGTTGTCATTCATTTGTTGCATCATAGCTATGTGCTGTCTCTGAAAGTCTTCATTCTCTCTGGTTGCCCTCTTCTGGTCAGCTGCTCGTCTTTGTCTCTCCTCTGTCAGTTTCTTATCTTCATCTAGTAGCTGTTGAGCTAGTGATGCCTGTCTTCTTTCGGAAGCCTCTCTCTCAGCTTGATTTCTTTTGCATTCTTCTTCCCTCTGCCTTTCCCTGTCCTTCTCTTCCTGCAGCTGTCGTTTACGTTCCTCCTCTTTCTTTCTGTTTTCTTCGATCTTTTTTTCAAGCATTTGCCTGGTGTAAAATGATCCCTTGTTGGTCTTCCTGATCTCGTCAGCTTTCTGAAAAAATTCCTCCAGTTGACGTTCGCGAACTGCTGAGTTCCTTTTCATGTTGTTGTTGAAACCAACTACGCGACAAAGTGAAACACAGTCCTTCAACATTCCGGCAGTGTTTCCGTCACAACATTGTGCATACTCGAGCACAAACTCTTCAACCGTCATTGTAGTAGTAGAAAGTTCATCTGCCCTAGTAACAACGATGAACAGATAGTTTCTCATGTCAGCTCCAAGATGGGTTTCAAGGCCTTCGATAGATTCTCTTGTTTCCTTTGTGGGTCGGCACGAAGCAGTCAGGACCAGTACTATGATGTCTATACCATCCACACTGTGTAGAATGTAAGAGTTGATTTCTTTTGCAACGTCGAGGCCATGAGTGTCTTGGAAACCCGGACTGTCGACCACAGTGATATTTCTCTTGTCAACCGTTTCCACTTTCATATAGCACCTTTTTGTTACAGACACTCCAGCTTGGGTTTTGAAGACATTTTTTTTCAGAAGTGTATTACCAGTTGAACTTTTGCCGCTCCCAGTTTTGCCGTACAGCAGTATGTGCATGGCTGAAAAAGAAGGAAAAAACTGTCTTCTCAGCTACAACAAATGCATGACATCATCACTTTCCATGGATTTTTCCTCATGATATGATGTCACTAGCACCACAGTCTCCATGAACACTATAATCAGCACCACCTGCACACCACCATAACCATCACCACAACGCAGCAATACTTATCTCCACAACAGTACAACTGTCATCCCCATACATGAATAAACATAAAAATGTCACACCACCACAGCCTGCACCATCACCCACACCATGAATATCAAACTACTTTCGAAGTCAATCCCCAAATCACTGAACCGAGAGAAATGGTTATCGGTTTCTCCAAATTACCACAGCGTTTCTTAATCATACGTGACTTGATCCAGCAAAAGGTCCATACTGTAAAAACGGATCTGACGATTTGGAGTGAAAAGTATCATTAAAACCATTTTTTTTACTATAGCTTTACATTGATGCATGGATAATAGAAATCAGACTATTCAAAAGGAAGTTGTAGAACTTCAGTAGTTTTGAGAGAACAGCCTTTGAACAAAAGGATTAAACGTAAGTGGGCACAGCAAGCCTAGAAAGGACTGACGATTTCAGAATTACGTAAAAATATGCATTAGTTACGATGCCCTGGGAGATTAAAATGTTCAATTGAACCCACGCAGAATCGGTGCTCTACATACCACACGGAAAAGAAAGCTCTTCTCTTCTAGGTTACACTTTTCTTTAAAATTAGGCCTATCGGGGATGCCAGAAAAGCGGTTTCAGAAGCAAACAATATCACAATCTCAGTTTCGACAAAAGTCGGGTTAGAACATTAAGTGTTGGTTTCTGGCATTTAGCTCCTACGACTATGTACCTTTTGCCTGATGAGATCACTCATCATTATTACAGTATTCATCATTTAATCGCCACGCCTTCATTGTACTTGTTGCGATCGTTGAAACGGGAAGTTCATGTGTACAGATTATATTCAGTTTTAACTGTATTATATTCCCTCATAGATATTTACGCTCAAGAAGCAAAACAGAGCAACAAAATGATTCTGCCTGAAATGCAGCGAATACAAAACAAGGTCGGTTACCTGATCACCTGATCATAACGCTGATGTAAAGCGAGGCATGGGAAAACAGCCTCCGGGTTCTATGCAAGTCTGGTCATGACTGGCCTTGCAGGCACATGTTGTACGCGCTCGCTTACGATATTAGAAAGATATCACACAATCCCTTCAAGGCAGCAGACCAACCACTAGCATCCTAACCTCAGAAGATAAAAAAGGTGCAGTATTGTGTGGGCCAAGAGCGGTCGACACGATACACGATGTGGAAAGTAGCATTCCAATATGGTCATGTGTATGAAATCTAGTTTTAGACAGAATGTAGCTTGTTGTCTGTGTTTTAAATCTGCATGGAACAAAGAATAACTGGTTGTATATTCCTTGTGATTATTTTTTTTCTTCTGATTTTATAGGGGGCAGCAGCAGAGTAATAATAAGACTTGAACAATTCTATAAATTCTTGTTTTACCCCTGATACATAAACTATATGTTAAAACCGAAAATTTACATTCGGCAATTCAATTTAAACTAATTTGTGGATAATCTCAATTTGTATTATTCAAAGAAAAAGTGCTAAGTTAGGGGTATTTTTTAAATCACCTCCGCCAGGGAGATTATGTTATTCTCGGTTCGTTCGTTTGTTATTCCGGAAAATACTTTTAAAAAGTTCAAATTGGATCCCGATGAAATTTTATGGAAGGTTACGGTTTCACCCAAGAAACAATCCATCTAATTATGGAGGTCATTTGTTATCTCGTTTGGGAATTGCGACCAAAAAGAAAAAAAATCACCGCAAATCACGAAGTAGTTGACGTCAAACTATTTATGATGTCTTCTAATGCGTTCGGCACTCAGAAATCGCTTTCAGATGCTAAAATGATCTGCACTTCGTGGCGTCAGGCCTGGCTAGCAAATCATCCTGTCTGAATTAATTATGCAGGCCATGGAAGAGTAGTTGTGTTTTCCTTAGCAGAGATTTGTGCTCTTAGTGCTCTCTAGTTCACTAGTCGAAGATATTTTCATGAATACAACACTGCACACTTAAAAATACCGACTACTGCAAAATGAATTGTATAATAAATACTTTCTGATCAACTGGCTCCGAGACGCTTGAGTATTACGTAGAACTTTGAACTGTAGTTTGCTGATAATTTTTGTTGGGAGACCATGCAGTGAGGCGTTGCAGTGGTCCAGTCTGCCAATGATCAAGGAGTAAATAACTTGTTTTGCAGCATCTTCAGTCAAAGGCTTTCGAATTTGACCGACGTTTTGCAGATGGTGCATACAGGACTTTCACTCAGATGTGACATGGTCAGCCAGGTTAAATTTCCTGTCACATATGATTCCCAAGTTTTGTGCCGACTCCTCTCACCGCTTGATCTCATAATAAAACTTGTCAAGAGAAATCGGTGTGATTTTGTTGTCATCGTGCTTAGAAAATGCGAATACCTAAAATGGTCCTCGAAGCTCAAATCCAATACAATTTGTAACAAAAACAGCACATCATTGA
>JAWQFJ010003705.1:0-12160 GCA_034096865.1 Theodoxus fluviatilis
ACAGACTCTGAGGAGGATTTTTGTTTGGTTTGTTGTGAACCCTATTCAAACAGCATGCCAAACAAAAAATGGGTTCAGTGTGTGAGATTCAAGAATTGGTCTCATGAAGAATGTGCACAGAAAAAAACCCAGTTACATAGATCTGTCAAAACTGTGATTCAGATGACTCAGATTGATGTGCTGATTATGTCACTGGCACATTTACACTTGTGTTTGCTTTGTTTGTGCAAGTACATGCTGTGGAATACCATTGAGTCTTTTTTATGTCCAATATCATTGTGTTAAAACCAGCCCCACGGCTTGTTACAACTTACCCCACATGTGATAGATAGATAGATAGATAGATAGATAGAAAGAGAGTGAGAGAGAGAGAGAGAGAGAGAGAGAGAGAGAGAGAGAGAGAGACAGAGAGACAGAGAGAGAGACAGAGACAGAGGGACAGAGACAGCTATACATTTACCATAAAAATACTTGTCTATTTTCAAGTGTCAGGTTTTCCCTGGTCTATTTTCAAGTGTCAGGCTTTCCAGAATGTATACACCATAATCTAATAGCGACAAATTATCTTATAATGACAAAAATTCAATCCCTCTAGCTCTTCTACATTATTCTGCAAAAGAGACATGAACATCAGGCTCCCCAGATATTCCTCATGATAGGCTCTTGCTTATTGAAAATATCATGTCACCATTAGACAGGAGTCAATTTTCATAACTGTAGAAGTCTGAAAGCCATGGCTACCAAATGTTCCGTTGATGAAAGAACAGATTATCTCATCTGTAGCCAAGGCACATACATGAGTTAACCATGAACAGTCAATAAGCGATTATTCACAGTTCATGGATAAAGGCTTCCCACACTGGGAATGCTTTGCCACAGGGATTTACTGGCAATGTCGATCTTATTATCATATCTGATAACGGTACACCCTGAACAATTTTCAAATGCTCTGCAAGACAATAAGGAGGAAGAATACACTTGGTTGTGTTCTCTGTGTGTCTGACATCAACACAAAGTATCAACATACACTAATTTGCAGCGGTCACAAGCCTAATTTCACATTGTGTAAAAAAGAAGAAGAAAGTTTTATGTAATTAATCATGTAATCTTTATCTCATATACACAAGTTTGTAGATTCAAAACTTGTTCTGGAAACTTTTAACCCTGGTTGCCCCAAGACCAGTGCCCTGTAAGTGGCAAGCCATAGAGATCAAAACCAAGACTCACCCCGAGCGTCAAGATAAAAGTCCTGAATACTGGACACTGAAGCACACCACTCATCATTCATCACTGAAGAATGTGTCAGAATCTTTCTACTTACAACATCGCTCCTTTCAATGAACACTTAACACCATAATGATTCCATAAAAGGGCAAGCTTTTACTTCCACACAAACTGCAAGACAAAAATGAGGACTCGGAACATTTGGAATGATTTATCCCTGTACAAAAAGTACAGCAACTTACAACAGCACATGACTGGAACACAGCACTCTTTCTCATAAACATCAAGAGTATCAAATCACTGCACACAATTCATGGGAAAAGAATTGGTCTCCAATGACCAACATGTGAAATGAAGCAATGTCAGGTTTGAGGTCAGTCACCGTTTCTGCTGCAGTCTTCCATGCAATTAACTGCAGAATTTTTTTGTAGAAAGAATGTCGATGCCATGAAGTTGAAGTTTTTTCCTTGAAGTTGAAATTGGGCAGTAAAAAGGTTTCCCCAGCAACAACTGACAGCATTCCTGTGAATTACTGGACATTGTCCTCACCACTGTCACCATCAATGGAGTGATGGAGTGATGAAGTTCACACAACGCTGCATTTGCTGCTCTCTGAGCTTGAGCTGATGAGTTGGACAAACTTTTGGCTGCAAGTATGCACTAAACAAATGTATTACACATGTTTACATACGTGACAAGCAACCACAAATCCAGTCCTAACTTTGCCTCATGGTGCATGAAGATACAACTTTTTAAAATAATCTGCAGTCCTTTCAGATTAATTTCATATGAATATGAACACCATAGGATCAAAATTGTAGAAGTGATACCCATTTGAAGATGAGTGTCTTGCAAGTGGGGAAAAAAAGCCTCTGCAGATTTCATACAAAGATGCTACATAGACAAGGTAAGGCAGTAAGATGCATATTTCCATACAATAAGATGTGTTTTTCAGGCATATTATTTGAGGACATGAAAATCTTGTGTCCCTGGCATGCATTTATGTAAAAACATGTACCCACTGTCCCAGATTGATCGCCATCATGAATTTCTGCCTGTAGCGCCATATAGCTTTGCGAGAGTTGAGACATTTCAATTTGGCGGGTCACATGCTTATGAATGATCACACACACACACACACACACACACACACACACACACACACAATGACACATGGAATAACAAAAGTAAACTTTCTCTGAAACCAGTATTTACAAACCTGCCTTGAATGCAGCAATCCAACACAGCAGCAATGCCTATTGTGCAGAGACTAACTCCAATTATAAACTGGCGTCCAGAATGACAAGCCAGTGGTTTTTACATCAACTCCATAGAAGCACCGACAGCAATATATAATTGACTGGTCAATTCTTCTTCAAATCAATAATACCTGTATGTTGAGACATTGTCAATAAAAAAGAGTAAAAATACTTTTTTTAAAGAGTTTAGATTGAATACACTTGCTGGCTATGCAGGGCTATGAAAGAATATGGAAAATCTAATCTACTCAACATGCTGCAGAATTAAATGAGTTAAACTATGGCTACACAATTACAAACAAAAATGTACTCAAAATAAATATTAAAAAATGTGCACATAACCATAGCTTTGAAGAAGTTGCTTCTCTTCATAATCATAGTGACATCCACCACAAATGTTCTTATCATAATTAATAAGGATCACGGTAATGAGACACAAACTGGATACGATTCAAACACTCATAAACTGCAACTCTGGTAAGATGAGAAATTGAAGCTGTTGCCAGTCAATTCGTATCAAGAGAGGCATCACATGACTTTGTTTCAACAATTGCTCCTTACAAGATTCCCACAAAACCATCACAAGCTCTGAGTCTGAGACAGAGAACAGATCATCTTCAATGGCACAAATCCTGTAAAACTTTCCCACCCTCTGGGAACTTTGCTCTTCATTTGTTTTCAGAAAATCCAATTGGACCTAAAAAGAAAATTGTTTTATAATGATCTAAAATCAAAATACTGTGTTAGGAGACACATTTTCAATATAAATGACATTCAAAATTGACTTATGAGACTTTTAAGTAGAACTATTTTCCCCACCTGTCCAGAAATATTTACATTTGCTTGACAAGACACTCGAGTCCTAGGCATGGGAATACACCATACATACAGAGCTGCTAGATAACCCCCTCTTTAACTGGATCCCCTGGTGGCCCGGCTTTAGGAGCTGGCTCCAGAAGCTCAGCCAGGGGCACGTTGCTTAGGCAAATATCCTGCAAGAATCTCACAGGAAACGATAGGTGAGGGCACTGCCCACAGTGTCTCGTTCACAAGGAGGCACTCACTCCCAAGGTGGTTTGCCAAGGTAGCTCTGGAGGTGCTTTTCCGTGTTTAGCCACACAGGCCCGGATGACCCAAAATGGTGGAGACCGTGCCAATTGGGTTGCCCTTCATCGACAGTAGTGCCTGTAATGTGCTTCTCATTGTCCGAGAATGGACAAGTTAACATACTCTGAAGTATCTGCTGTTGGAGTGTTCATTAGTATATTTTGAGAAGTATGTGTACAGGTTATTTCTGGACAAACATTGTCGAAAAACTTTTTTTTGTTGCATGCAGGAAGCACCACTCTCTAAATTATGTCCCTTGAATTTATCCAGAGTGTATCGAGGCACAAAATTTTTAACGAAAATTGTCTACAATTGAACCCAGGTCGCTTTCTCTTCTTTGAAAAAGTTCCCATGCCATTCGAGATGTCACTATGGTATGTTCTATCAAGTGAAAAACCTGCTGTGATGTCTGTATCGTCAGTTATTTTGTCTATTAGCAATTTGTTCGCCGTCTCTCATGCCAAGACACAGCCATGTTCTCTTGGACTTCCATTTTGCCAATTGATGATTGGCCATTTCTTATACATCTTTCAATGCTTGCCTCGCTCTCGGCTTGCCCTCCAGAAAAGTACCCAGTGTAAGAAACGCACTGCTGGGGTGGCCCCAAGCAACCAAATAAGCTACCAGGGAGCATTGCGTCAGCATTGAGAAGAACTGTGTAAAGCCAAGAGCAAAATGTTGCACGACGCAAAATACGTACACCCAAATGTACCAACACTTCCTGATTACAAAGAAGCTGAGTTTCTGCAGTTAATACTGTTATATTATAATGTATTACTGCGTCTGTCCAAGACTTACTCTACCACCTGCTTAGAAGAATATTGGCACAAATAGCTGAAGAAAAAAGAGGAACAACAACAACAACAACAACAACAAAGCTCCTCTATTTGCATTGGCCAATTGACTCAGACAGATAAATGTCTCAATAAGCATGCATGCTTCCACAAATTTGGCATTTCTATATTACACCACTTCTGCCCATTTACTAGTGTTCCCTACATAACTATCATTTCCAAAAAGACAATTTACCTCTAACAAGCCCTGGATTGTGAGTATTCACAAAAATGGGTAGATGAAGTAAGCTGTACTACAAAAGTATTCTGAATAAACAATGAACAATTCTACAGATGTGTCTCCATATTATCTGGGCAGCTCCTCATCATACCGAGAATACAGTCCGCTTATCACTCCATCAGTGATAATGTCAGGGAGACTTGCTGCAGAAGAAAAAAAAAGAGAAAAAAAGCAAATGTAGTCAAACAATCATGGTAAAGGTTAAAAAGTATTGGCTTTAAGTAGTGACTCATCACCAACATCTGGGGCTAAAACCACTTTTTACTTTGCCCTAATGAGCCACTTGATGAATTCTTTATTAAGACCCAACATCAGAAACAACAACAGACTAGATAAACAGTCAGGTATTGGCACCATCTCTACTCTCTGGGCAGCATTCCAGCTACATGCTGGCAGCATTAAAGGTTACTTCCACTTCGAAATTTGATTACGAACCCTCAAAAAGTTGTGGTTACGGTGACCCAACTAACCTTATTATTTTCTACCACCGTAAACTTTTTGTTTGATCGAGGGCATGGGGGGTGGGGGGTGGGGCTGGGGGTGAGGGTGGGGTGGGGTGGGGGAAAGAAAAGAAAAATTTATGGTAAACAACGTACTTCATGCTGTGCCATCTTCCCACTATGAGCACTAGGAAATCCACAATTTAAGCTTTTAAAAGGGTTTTCAGTAAAAGAAAGTTAGGTTTATGTTCAATCAGGCCTCTTCTAAAAAGAAAAGAATAAAAAGTTCAGGCCCACCTACCAACCCTATGCTTTTTGACCAAATTTACCTCAACCACAATTTCAGAACCTTAGCGCTTCAATACACAGCAACACAGCACATAGGAGTCAAACTGCTAGCTACTAGACAAGATGATGGTATAATGATACTTATTCAATAAATCAAACCCATGAAAACCCATTTATAAAGCAACTGCTTAGAACCTAAATCAAATGGGAATATTGAAATGCATGCAACCAAAATAATCCATCAGAAATCAAACAGTTATAAAACTGCTTAAAAAAGTCCTGACCAGATGCAGGTAATGAAATGCATTCAACAAAATGAAACACTCAAATTCAGTCAGCTTTGCTGACAGTGACACTGCTGAAAACCCATGTTAAAAGAAAAAGAAGGGGAGAGCTTTCAGTTGATGTGCAAGGATGACATACTTAGCAAATCCCACAGTATTTCACAGTACCACTCCCACCCACTACACCATGAGTTCTACACCAGGATGAGCAGACGGAGCAGAGGTTTTTACAGCTGAAGATGAGGACAGCCTGGTTCCACAATTCTTTTATACAGGCAGCTCTGACTCTCCTAATTGGAAAAGATATGTATATGTACTTCTATGATTGTGATTGCCTGTATTGTGATGACCTGTTGTCATCGCATTTGTGTTGTTTTTGTATTCCTTCTTATAGTGATCTGTATGTACCAAATGTTTTCTACTTCTAAACAGTGTACTTTTATGATGATCAGCATCTAAATTTCCTCATAAAAAGAATAAAGTATCACTGCATTGTTTTGTATTGTATTGTGTATTGTATTGTGTTTTGTTGTATTGTACTGTACTAAATTATAAATAAAGCCAATAAATGAATCATCATATGGTTAGTTACCTATATCTTAATTTTTCTTATCCAAATACCGTTGCATCTGCATATGAGTCTCGATAAACTGATTAACTCTTTCCTGATGAGAGATGTATGTGTGTGTGTGTATATCTCAACCTAGCAGCTTCCATCATTGATAGACATTGAGTGTAGCTCTCTGCTGTTCATTTTATCTCTAGACCTTGGTTTTGACACTACCCAGAATATTGTGAGAGATGCAACGCTTAGAACATGAACGTGTCGTACAGTTTTTCCTGTTGTTTTAACAATCTTGGGAGGCATATATTTGTTCTTTTTGATGACTGTAGACAGATATAGGTAAAAAATAATGATAATACAAATGAACATCAATCAGGTGCATAGTGCATTAACTAAAGTCTATTCCAAAAATGCTTACTGGTCCCCGTGTCCTGAAGAAAGGCCTTTTTGTCAAAGGAAACCAAAGGTTGGTGGGTTGTCCTGGGGCCATCTGATTCCCCCTCACTGTCCCTGGGAAAGAGGACACTCTTTTAATCAACAACAACGCAATGTAAAGTAACACTAAAACCAAAGAAGTAACATAAAAGCTAGTGACATCTATCAACTTAAAATGTAAACACAATTTGTAGAGTACCCTCAGTAGCTCTGTGATTGAAGCACTGTGACAGTCACCATGATGTCCAACCATGGGTTCCAACCCGACTTCTGAAACGTTCCTCTTCTGTCCCCCATAGGGTTTCAGGTTTTGATTAGAAACATAGTAAGGGTGGAATTTAGACAGCAGAGAGAGAGAGAGAGAGAGAGAGAGAGAGAGAGAGAGAGAGAGAGAGAGAGAGAGAGAGAGAGAGAGAGAGGGGAGAGAGGAGAGAGAGAGAGAGAGAGAGAGAGAGAGAGAGAGAGAGAGAGAGAGAGAGAGAGAGACAGAGAGAGAGACAGAGAGAGAGAGAGAGTGAGTGTGTGTGTGTGTGTGTGTGTGTGTGCGTGCGTGTGTGTGCGCGCGTGTGTGTGTGTGTATCACAAAATGCTACATGTGAAGATGCTACATGTGAAGAGATTACTGCAGGTATTCATGTGCAGCATTTGGCTTTTGTAGGTGAAAGTGCAAATCCCTATCAGTGTTTCACACAGCTCATTTCACATAGGGTTTTGAGACCCTCTGCAGTAAAATACAGGGGATCCCTACAGATCTTCACATACATCTTATTTCCAAGCTACTAACATAAGAGCATATCTGCACGTGCGCATCAGGGATTGTTTCTTGTTGAAACGTTTCATCCCTTCGAATCAATGCCTCAGATAATATTCAAGCAATCAAGTAATTGTGTTGTGAGATTGAAATTTAAGCATCAATTAGCAGAAATTGAGCGCAGACATGGGAGACACACCTGTGGAGCACAGGGTGTAATTTTCCAGGTCAGTGCCTCAACTGTGTGTAATAAGAAACACTGCCTTCGAGTAATTTCATGCTGAATTGGTAATTTGGCATGAAAAAAAAATCAATGATTATCTTCAACTTTGCCTTGGAATGACATGAGGCACTAGTTAGTGAATGCACCATTTGCATCTACTTTGAATTTTCTATATTCAGTGCAAAGACTTAAGCTTTTACAGTAACCAAGCTTTTGTTCCCTCAAATACAGTAAACTGACCTGCTTGGGCTATTATCTCTCACAAGCAGTCTCTAACAAAATTACTTTGTAATGTTAAAAACCTCCATCATATGATAATTTCCTTTAATAGACTAGTTTTTTAGTGGGTAGCTTTTAAGAATTTTGCTCCATGGTGTACCATATCGGATTTCTGCTATGGGATCCCATCATGTACAAAATTTCTTTTCATTGTTGTAAATTGGAAGTTTCTCCTTTGTAAAATACTGCTCAAGACAAACACATCTCATACATACATAACACTCCCTGGGTTGTAGATGCCAAGGAAGTCCAACAAAATCTGTGGAGTGGAACCACTCTCCAGCAAGCCCTGCAAACACAACGAAGATATGGAAAGATCAAGCAAAACACAGACCTGAAAGATTGATGCTAAACACAACGGAGATATAGCAAGATCAAGCAAAAACACAGACCTGAATGCAAACACAACGGAGATATGGAAAGATCAAGCAAAACACAGACCTGAAAGATTGATGCTAAACAGGAATAATGATCCTGCACAGACATTCATGGCTGACGTACCCCAGGATCTGGAAACATCAGTCACAGAAATGATACAACTATGCCTTTTTTACTATGTCATTCCATATTTAACAGGGGGAAAAGTCAACTTATAGTTTCCTATTTGGGAGTGGTAATTATTTTCTAAACTTCTAACCTTACACACACACAGACACACACACACACACACACACACACACACACACACACACACACACACACACACACACACACACGCACACACACACATGCATGCATGATTTGATGCATGCACACACACATCACACACATAATCTTACAAACACACACACACACACAGACAAAGAGAGAGAGAGAGAGAGAGAGAGAGAGAGAGAGAGAGAGAGAGAGAGAGAGAGAGAGAGAGAGACAGACAGACAGAGAGACAGACAGAGAGACAGAGAGAGAGAGAGAGAGAGAGAGAGAGAGAGAGAGAGAGAGAGAGAGAGAGAGAGAGAGAGAGAGAGAGAGAGAGACAGAGAGAGAGAGAGACAGAGAGAGAGAGAGAGAGAGAGAGAGAGAGAGAGAGAGAGAGAGAGAGAGAGAGAGAGAGAGAGAGAGAGATGGGAGGGGCATAACTTTAATTCTTCAATCTGTAAAAGAATAACAACCTTGTGTTCTCCACTTCACAATCAATCACCAAAATACCACCACCACCACTACCAAATCCTACTACTAAATCCACCTAAAAAATCCTCCTCCTCCTCCTCTTCCTCCTCTTCACTCCTTCCAACCTTTTTTTGTGAGCATGTAATAATAAAAACAGGAATACCTTCCTTTTCAACCTTTTACACTTTGTCATCACTGAAACACAGGTCATTACACCCAAGAAAATGGTATTGGCACTGCTGTTTCCACTTGGTTGGCACCTGCTGCGGGCGCTCACCTGCAAGTAGGCCTGCAGTCCCAGTCTCCTGTGCTCCAAGACCTTGCTGTTCCATTTCAGCACCTTCTTTGGCGGGAACTCTGGCGTCTTCATCTGTTTTTTCAGCTGGATGTAAATCAGGTGTTCAGGGATGAGGAAAACAATTAAATTGGCACAACTCAGTGTGTCTGTTTACAAGCAAAAGACACTGACATGTATAGATCTATCAGTCTTTCAGTCACAACTGACTTTCCTCCTCCACCTCATTACCCAAGCAAACATGAACAAATGCACTTATACTCATATAAATCATGGTATCAGCAAGGTGCTGAGATTAATTTATAAAGCACTGTAAACCCTTTACCCCTTATGGTAACATGTCATTTCTGACCTTTTTAAAAAAAACATCTTCTAAGTTAAAACACTGTACAAAATGCTATTTTGTTGATTTGTTCAACAGCCATTGTTTTCATTATCATAAAAAAACACAGAAAGGCAACTACATGCATGCACACAATCTCTGTGTCTCTCTGTGTGTCTCTCTGTCTCTCTCTCTCTCTCTCTCTCTCTCTCTCTCTCTCTCTCTCTCTCTCTCTCTCTCTCTCATTATTGGGCAAGTAGTATCAAAAGTATACTGTATAGATACAATTCTGCTGAATACTGAGAAAAGCAACATGTACAGAATGAAAAGAGGTTCCGGGATCTGAGGGAACATCTTGTTACAGAGGACACACAGGAGTGGTCTGACACTCTCACAACTAGCACAACATATACATTTTATAATAAGTTCAAATCTGTTTTCCTCGAGCAGCAGTATAGATCTGTACATTATCAACAAATATTCAGATATGTATTTGTCCATTTTTGTGCTGGGATCAGTAAGCTTTTGATCCACAAATAGTTTTGTTAGTGGATCCACCAGGGCACTGCTTTGTCATGTTGTGAAGACGATGAGGAAAATATTCATTTATTTGGTGTCCTCCTTTGAAGACCTCAGAGCATGTAGCTATCATTGACATGATGGGTACATGTGAGGTACAGCTCATGAGGTCATGAGGTCAGTTGCAATGTATTTGTCTTATGCCTTCGAAAAAGGAAAAAAGCCATTTAATTAACATTCACCCCTGCTGGAATTATTTCATATGTACTAGACCAAGACATGGACAATGCTCTCTCTCTCTCTCTCTCTCTCTCTCTCTCTCTCTCTCTCTCTCTCTCTCTCTCTCTCTCTCTCACACACACAGAATTTTGATAACTTGATCATACTTGTTTGTGCATTTCCTCAAATTCTGTGTATCGACGTTCTACACCATGTCTCTGTCCACCATGTAATACATCCACACAGAACACCTGAAAGAAAATATCATATAATGAACAGGGAGTGGTGGTGATATTATATGTAGTATACTTAGTTATAGAGCTTGTCTCTGCCCATCATTCACTTTATGGCTTAGGCTGTTTTGTTAATGTGACTGGGTGAAGTAAAGCCTGAAGTCTTTACATGGACTCTCCCTCGCAACCCCCCCCCCCCCCCACCCCCCCCCCCCCCCCCCCCCCCCCGCCCACCCCCCCCCGACATTGCATGGTACCCCTCTCTCCTCCCTCTATCATGTATCCTGCGTCTCAGACACCCATATTGTATATGTTGTAAGACCAGCCTACTATGTATGGAGGGTCGCAGAGCCGCCTTCCCTTATGGTTTGTTAATTGAACTTGTCATATGACCTCGGACAGTTTCCCTCCTGTCGTTCTTGCAAGCTATGCCTAAATTGTTAGAAACAAGATTAAAATTTGATACTTTCTCTAAATTAAGGCATCTGATTGCAATGGTTCAATATTCACTCGGTTGACTTTGTTATGCCTATCGAGGCAACACTTGGTGTTAATAATTTCGAGTAAGTATAAGGCAGCAATGAGCCTTTTTCTATCATTAGGAAAACACAACCCAGAGACAGGCTGAGATCCGCGAGCGCCGATCCCAAGCCTGGCTCCCCTGAGGTCCGCGCATTTCTTTGAGTAAGGAGGGACCGTCGGCAGGTCGAGAGAGACCCCATACCATCTGCGGGAAAGATCACTGTCACCACGGTCTTGGGTTGGTCCAGGCCATTATCATCAGGCCTGGGACCAGCCCGCAGCTCCTATACCCATGGGTAAAAATTAAGTTGTGGAAAGCAGCAGCGATTTTGTCTCATGCCTGGGCCCTTGTACCATCAAGCCTTGCCTCCACCCCCATCACATTAACAAACTAATTCTGTGATAACTGTCCGGTGACAAAATAAATAAAACTTACAACACAAACATTAAAACGTAGGCTATTGGTCAATGTGGGCTCCGCATCTCCAGTTAGCATCTTTTTTGCAGATTGCTCTTCCTCCTTCGGTTTCGAAGTTCGAGATTTAGAGGCCTGCTCGTCAGAATTTACAAGACTATTCCAAGATTCTTGACATGTCCTCCACTTCTGTCTTTCCTGCCTACCTCGAGGATGACCACTTCATGACTGAATTCTACAGTAGACAAAGGAGACTTAGCAACTATACCTTCAGGGCACATTGCTAGCCGTCCATCAGGAAAAATGCTTACCGTGTATGCAACATGATCCCGCTCCTTCACTTTTCGATAGTTTGGAATAGAAATTCCGACCGACATTTCTATCGGTGCAGAGCTAGACAGACAGGCTCGCTGCAACGTATTCAGTATTTAATCAATCGTAGGTAGACCGTCTTCTACCATACAGTGCAGTTTTTGACTGCAGATCACTGTTGCTTTCGTTAGACTCGCTCGAGTAGGGTGTCTCAGTTGTTCAGAGTAGTTTCCCCATAGCGGAAGTGTTTGCAAAAGCTAATTTTAGAATTGTGTTCATTCCGCTGT
>JAWQFJ010003706.1:0-16195 GCA_034096865.1 Theodoxus fluviatilis
TCTCTCTCTCTCTCTCTCTCTCTCTCTCTCTCTCTCTCTCTCTCTCTCTCTCTCTCTCTCTCTCTCTCTCTCTCTCTCTCTCCTCCTCCTCCTCCTCCTCCTCCTCCTCCTCTGTTTTGCATTTGAAGCAATTCCTGTTGTGGATCTCGCTGAACGATTAACATTTTCATATGTATGACATGAGTTGTGGAGTAAATCAAAAAAGATATATAAACGTTAAAAACGAATGCCTTTTCATGTCGATAGTAGGTAAATTTTGAGAGAGAGAGAGAGAGAGAGAGAGAGAGAGAGAGAGAGAGAGAGAGAGAGAGAGGTCACTTCGTCAGCTAATGTAAGGTGATGTGAAAAATGCAACCAAGACACATTAAGGGCTGAACAATTCCTTATGAGGTCAAGGTGGTGCATTCCTGCTGGAAGTGTGACAGGCAAGTTTGCATTGCTGAAATAACTCCTCTCAGTTTCTATGTCAGTGTTTACATTAGCTCTCTCTCTCTCTCTCTCTCTCTCTCTCTCTCTCTCTCTCTCTCTCTCTCCGTCTCTCATACAAACTGCTGCTCTTTTCTAAACACCTCAGTGTGATTCTATTGTAGTCTCTACCCATCACTATATATATCCACAGAGTTTGGTTGCTGCTCTGAGCTCAATCTACGGTATGCGACTAGCATAGCAGCCAGGCTCTGTCACCAAGCATGACAGCATAGGCGGATGTTGGAATCAGCAGGCCGTGTGTGAGATAGGAATGCTGTGACAAAGTGCATTAGCCATAGCTAGTAGTACCAGGCTAGGCAACATTCTAGGCAAATGAATCGGAGGTCAATGACAGCCATAAGGACTTCAAGTCCAAAACGCGCATATCGCGGCACGTGACTGCCTCCCAATAGAACATGCTTCCTCGTTGATAACACGCTGGTTGTAGAGTTCGTTGAGGCAGATTTTAACAGTCAACAATGGCACAGAAAAAGAAAGCCAACTTAATTTTATCATTTTTCATTTAAAGGTATCCATCCCTGGATTAAAGTTTACTGAGCGCGAATTAGCCGATGGTTTTGCTGATTGCTTGAAGACAACTTTTGTGTAAATAGAGAAAATGTTTTTCATTCGATTAATTTTAAAACATGCGGAAACATGTTGTTGCCGTCAGTGTTTTTACACAGTCTTCATCAATCGATTTCAGTGTCATCAGTGCCCCCCCCCCAAAAAAAAAAAAACAAAAAACAACCCAACAACAACAACAAACAACAACAACAAAACAACACACCACAAAACAAAACAAACAAATAAATTAATAATAAATCTATATACTCTCCAAAGCACTTGCCCCTGACAAAATCTTTGACGATAAATGTGGTCTACTCCACGCACTGAGGCGTGTGCTCTCGAGATTTAATTCTGAGCGCGCCACTGAGTCACGTCACTGTATGTTTATGTCATGAATGCGTGAGCGTGTGCGATGTTGGTGCCACACGAGCGTGTCGTTTTGGATGACCTTGCAACCCATACCGAATAGAAGCACGTGACTCTCCGATCCTCCTTCACAGCGCGGTGGTTGCTTGACCGAGTGTCTGACAGGACCCAATGTCCATTCTGGTCCGGCGGGGCAGAAGTCAGATACCTGACACTGTGATTTAGCGTCGGGGCAGTGGGTCATCGACGCAGGAGCCCCTCACCACTCCTGAGTCCTCAAGGTGAGACTAGTGGACCTTGGCAGAGCTGTCTCCAGCCCAGCCCCTGTACATCCATCAGTCCCCAACCACTTTTCTTCCCGCCACTCCGCCCGCCTCACCTTACGCGGCTCCAAGGCCGTCTGACACCAAACGCCGTTACCAGCCGGCTGGCCAGCCCAGCTCGGCTTGTGGCGAGTCTTTGCTGTAGCCTCATGGACCCATCCGTGGCTCCACCCCTCAATCAGTCTTCAGGATGAAGATGAATATGAAAGAACCTTTACGGCCATATTGGCCTTTGTAGGCTATGTAAAAACACTGATCACAAAATCACAAGAGCTGGTTAGAGTAGGAACAAATCCACTCTCCATTTCCCTGGTTATTCGCCTTTGTTGATCTTTCTCTACACATGTGTTCACCGTCCCTGAACTTCAAGAGGTCAGCAACTGACAGTCCCCACGCCCCTAGGCAGTAGTTAAAGGAAGAGTTCTAAGTTACGGGTGTTGTTGATACAGTTTCGAGGATTTTTCCCCGAACACAACTGCATACTTTAAAACACCGACTACTGCACAATGAGAGGCATATGAAATAATTTCCGATCAAGGCGCTTGCGTACTACGTCCCACTTTGAACTAAATACGTCCCACTGGTTACAGATTACTCACAAAATCCTAGTCACATGACCAGCTCCTCTCGTCCAGTGCCGAAATCGAGCTCACAAATAGACTTCAAACACAAAATTTCATTTTTCTGAGAGATAAAAAAGGTGTGTGTGTGTGTTTGTGTGTGTGTGTGTGTGTGTGTGTGTGTGTCTCTGTGTGTGTGTGTGTGTGTGTGTGTGTGTGTGTGTGTTTATTTTCAATCAAGACGTACAGTCTGAGCATCTTCCTCTTCCTATGTTAGTCCTTCGTAGTCGAAGATGAACATGGCTTCAAGAGTCAGATGGAAGACCGGTGGTTGTGGGTCCTGAGGTGACTGACGAGGCCAGTCCGGGCCCTGAAGGCTCGCCCACATATGGGACACAAGTGAGTGGGTGCCGTCGTTGCAGTGGATGCTGCGCGAGCCCTGCGCACGGCACGCTTTCGTTCAGCCTCGGTGATGCGCCTGGCTTCAGCCGCAAGGGCTCCTATGGTGATCTTGCTCCGCCAAGCTGGACGGTCCTCAGCGAGCGTCTCCCACGCGTTGATGTTGATGCCCAGGTCTTTGAGGGACGCTTTGAAGCAGTCTTTGTAGCGTTTCTTCTGCCTCCGACTGAGCGCCTGCCCCGACACAGTTCTCCATACAGCAGCTGTTTAAGCAGTTGACTGTCTGGCATTCTGACGACATGTCCAGCCTATACAGTCTGAGCATATTTCGTTGCTGGTTTGCATATGGGGGGAAATAGCAATTTTACGTTTAAGTGGGAATATTCTCGGCGCAAAGACAAAATAAAATAAATCGAAGGGTGGACTATATTTTTAATAGCTGTTTTCAAATACTCCACGCAGATTAAAATCGGAATCTCGGACGATTTATTTCACATGAGACTATGCACTGGTGCAGAACGTTGGTGTGTAAAGCGAAGGAAAGCCCATGCATTACCAATGAGAAATGGCGATGGGTTTTGATGTTGTACAAAGCGGACTTTGATTCGAGCTGTTCCGATCGATGCCTTGGCTCTGACTGGGTTTCTGTCTGAAAGCTATTTGTTGTGAGAATCATATTGAAAATATTACGTAGCGTAGACAAAGACGTGGAAATGTGTGTGTGTGTGTGTGTGTGTGTGTGTGTGTGTGTGTGTGTGTGTGTGTGTGTGTGTGCGCGCCATCCCCACCCCCACCTCCCTGACCCCATCCCGATACATGGGCGTATAATACCCGCGTACCCCGTTTGGTAATGTTCCTCACCTCCTCGTGCGAGGGGCAAGCAACAACAGTATCCAACCTTCGTAATAATAAGGGGTGTTGGTTTCCGAGACAGTAATCAAGACCTTAATTAGAGGGCTCTCTCTCTCTCTCTCCCTGGTGGTGGTGGTGGTCAGATGAAAGTCCTGAGGATTGGAAGGCGTCAATGAATTGTGTGACGTCACAATTCGAGCCTACAGCCGTCTTCATCAGTCGAGCAAAAGCATTCCACAGGCGCCATCTGCATTGTCAAAGTCAGAAGCTGCAGAGTGGAAATACTCCGAATCTCTGTGTAGAGTATCACTTTGTGTATGAGAAAGTCACTGCAGTTTGAAATAATCATTTTGTTCTCATCCGAGTGGAGTTGAGCGTAGCGGTGGAATATGCGTTCGGTTGGGTTTCGTTGTCACATCTTCTCAGGTGGAAAGATTTAGCGCAGGGTGCATTGGAGAAGGAGATGGAGAAGTGGAATAAGCGAAGTTAAAACGATAAGAGATGTGAAGACATAAAGGCTACAGCACGGTAACAAGTATGGACGGTGTCCAAGGCGTTAACTTGCCTTGGCACACTTGTAGAGAAAACAAGACAACGAAATACATTTATGTAATACGGTATATCTGTTTTATAACCTCAGAATAATGCAGTAATAAACATCATTTAGCTGAAGTAAAGTACCATTAACTCGCGAATGTTTTGGGTTGTCCATTGAGAGTGGGGTGGAAATGAAATGAAACAACAAATTGCATTTAAAAAGAAGCATTACATTTTATTAATTTTTTTACTCAGAAGTGGTGAATTAGTAGTAATGTATGTGAAAACGCAGAACGAGAAACCAGAAACTATCAATGGATTGATATATGCAGTCTTGTATTGCGCAAATGTTTACACCGTTCAGGCATGCTCTAAGCGCCACATCTATTGCTCACAACATGAATAGGTGGTCCTCAAGAAAACAACTAGATATAATCAAGGCAGCGCAACAAAGAGCACTGCATATTCTATTCTTTTTTTTCTTTCTATTTTGAATACGACACATCGCCATTTACAACCATGTGTATAGAGGAAGTCTGAAACTAGGAGAACACAGGACAAAAGGAACCCACAGTACATACAAGCACACAGAAGAAGCAACTAACTGCATGACCTTCTGGCAGTGACGTCAGTCAACGTTTGATGGGCAGAGGGCGCTGCTTGAACTCACCCACAGGGGAGACAAGTTAGGGAGTCCTTGTAATGGGGATTGCGGAGGGTTTGCAGTGTCGGGGATAGAAAGGGAGGTTGGGGGATGGGGGAAGGGTCTCAAAAAGGAATACAAGGGGAGGGCGGGTGGGTGGGGGAGGAGTGGGGGGAGTCGAGGGGGAAGCTGGTACGATCTTCTCTCCTGTGAATGCCCGGCATAGAGCGAGGCTAGAAAGTCAACACCGGTGACGAAGCAATGCACGTCGGGAGCTTTCCTTGGGGGCTGATGATGTCACGGAGACGTCAGTGCCATGGACAGAAAGGCCAGAGCCAGCGTGTCGGACAGCCCAAGTCATCGACAGTTGTCTCGTGCATCGCGTGCACTGACTGCGGCGTTTCGTCCCAGAAACAAAATGTGATAGAAAGACAGACTTGGCATAAGAAAATGAATGATTCTTCAACCCCAGTTTCACCGAACTCCTACATTTTTGTTGCTGTACATTTAACCACGGGTGTTCATCCGATGATTGCCCTCTTTTTCAACATACGAAAACTTCAGGTATTTGTATGGCAAGTAAGACAACAACAACAACAACAACAACACCAACAAGAGAACCGGACCCAACACCATAAGCATAATACATATCACAGAAAGAGTGCTACAATGATCTCCTATTACTTAATGAAATTATCTCCCTCACCATGCATGCAAAGCAGGTGTTACAGACGTTGTAGATAATGAACTCGTCCCAGATGCTCTTAAAATTTAGACAATACCAGATCATGAGTGAGAGAGAGAGAGAGAGAGAGAGAGAGAGAGAGAGAGAGAGAGAGAGAGAGAGAGAGAGAGAGAGAGAGAGAGAGAGAGAGAGAGAGAGAGAGAGAAGCATGAAATCCTCCCTCAAGGACAGTACTTTAGCAAGAAATGCAGTTGGCATGACATGTACAGAAAAACACATGCAGGTTGCTGATATGATTTTAAGCCACAACATGCATTTAGACAAACAACTGAAGAAACGGGCTCTGTTGGCAATGCCTTGCGTCTCATCAGATGGAAGTACGCAGCAGAAATGCGTCCGCTGTCTCTCCAGAGCAGAAAGTTCAAAGCTGATAAGCAGTTAACTTCAATCGTAAATTATGTCCCGGGTTGGGAATTCAATGCGCTCTGTCTGTCTGCCTGTCTGCCTGCCTGCCTGCCTGCCTGTCTGTCTGTCTGTTTGTCTGTCTGTCTGTCTGTCTGTCTGTCTGCCTGCCTGTCTGTCTGTCTGTCTGTCTGTCTGTCTGTCTGTCTGTCTGTCTGTCTGTCTGTCTGTCTGTCTGTCTCTCTCTCTCTCTCTCTCTCTCTCTCTCTCTCTCTCTCTCTCTCTCTCAAACACACACGCACAGACGCACACACACACACACACAAACACGCTGCCCAAACCTAACCTTTTATCATGCCATAACACCAAGGTGAGGGCGGTCGGTAAACTGAACCGAACAAACAAAAACCCAATCACTGAGGGTTTATTGAGGATCCAAGGGATTTACTATGTGAAGTTAAGAGCCACTACTGGCAAACACAGTTTCGCCTGTCTGAAGAGATGAACGGCCAGCTGAATATTGCACTCCGCCGCAGAACCAAAGTTTAGCAGACCAGTTACATCTTGGCGTAGTTTCCTCGATGATAAACACTTGAACATTCATTGTACATGCTAATAGCTTTTCGTACTTTTTCACCCCACAAAATCCATATCATGAAGTAAAGGTTAGACTTCCGCAGACAGGTCCCTCTAGTGGACTCGTCCGAGGAGAGGGGTGCGGGAAAGACAGAGAAGATGACATAACACACAAGCTGACAGGCCACAGAATCTGAGTAGCTGCGGTTTTACACGGCATTTTTAACAGCATAAATACCCATGTAAAAACGCAGCCAGTCAGATGCTGAGGCCGGTCAGATGAGGCTTGTTCAGGAGTACAAAGCGCTGCATGAGCGCTTCATGTTGGCAATTGAGCGCTCTTTGCCTCTCCTGAACACCTACAGATTTAGTGCAGCGATTCACTTGTTAATGGGGAGGTAAATCTTCTGCGCCCCATGTTTTGTTGCTAGACGCGAAGAAAGTGTTTCCTTTGCAACATACATCCTTTATGCACGTTTAAATGTATTCTGCATGAATTAAGTCCACTACTGTGTCATCCTTACTTGTCATTACTCGCGCATACAGAGCGCTTGGGGCAAATAAAGCCCGTTCCAGTCCCAAAACGATGTTTCTGGGGGTTATTTTACGCATCGACGGCCAGTGCGGGATCGAAGACGCCATTTTGAAAATCGTGTGAATCACCTCGGATCTGTGATGCACAGCGCTACGCAGCGCTGAGTGAATCACGCCAGTAAACGTTCTCATGTAAATCAGCAGGAGGAAGTCGCTTGTAGAATGGGCAGTTTCAGAGAAAATGCCAATAAACATAATGACTCCCCTGACCCCAAAGCGCCCGGCTGTGGTATTGAGGAACTAAACTACGGACATTGCCCGCCTCGTTCTGGATGATACAATTAGCTCGGGTTCCTGAATGGGGAAAGAAGAGGCGTCCGTCTCAGCTGAGGCACTCTTTACAACCTACGATGCTCACAACGCTTTTAGTCATACACATGTACGTGCATAGGACAGTCAGTGCGAAGGACAGTTGCGCAAGCTTTTTGGCTCCACACACAACACTTCAACAGTAGGTTCTACAATTTTGGAATGCGAGCTTAGGTTACTCCATCAAACACGTGACAGATAAATGATAAAAAACAACAACACTTACCCAGCCTTGCACGAGCAATGAGCAGTAATGTTCAATTTCAAATGCAGATCTGAGACTCACCCCCGCAGACTCTTTTGCTTTTATTCAGCCGGTTGAGATTTAGCTGCTCGTGTGGCCACGGAAAAGAACGTTATAAATGCTTTACAAACACTCAGTCATACGAGTTCTCCAATCATTCTGAACACAGAGATAGTATCTCTGATACAGGTTGGTCACGTGACTTTGGCTCCACATTCCAATGGTTTTACCAATCAAAATTCAACATGATCAAAAGACCATCGAGAGTAAAAAGATACGATTCTATTTCACTCCAATTATTTATCCCGATAGATAAACACAAATTTGGTGTATTAATAAAACTAATCTATGAGACTTTCAGGAAATCATTCGAGAACTACTTTTAGCGCGAACGTCGAGTATAAGGTTGCAAACTGCCTTGAGCACGTGCGATTTTGTGTATGTATCACGTGTATACACAATCTTTGGAACTAGTAATAGTAGTACAAACAAGCGAAAAAGATTCCTATCGCTCCGGGCTGGTGACGTGAATCTATGGTTATACTCTCGCCAGTAAATGCTTTCTGGCCGGAACCTGTGGTCTAACTACCTTCACACTGTTTGACTAGCTGCTGAAGTCAACACTTCGATCATTCGTGTATCGACTGATGGTAAGTGATTTAACCTACATTCCGTTGCTAACTGAAAATTGGTGGATATAGGGGAAAAGGAGGGAAGGGTGTGCGGGAAGGGGAGATCAAGATGCTCGTCTGAACACCTCCCACCTCCCCACAGTCCAGTCTGAAATGACTGAATTATCCAAACACAACACACCATGCATCTAGAACTAAGATTTTACTCACTGTTGTCTGTGTTGAACGTTGATCGAGTGAAGTTTCTTCTGTAGGAATCCGTCCGATTCCGAAGTTCGATATCATCGGAGAGCTCAGAAGCAGTTTTTCTAAGTTTAATCCTTCTAAGCATACATTGAATTAATGATTCCTCATCATTAAAAGCACTCAGTGGGTTTCTGGGTGTATAGCCATAGGTCCAAATGATTATCATTATGCAGACGGGATTGGTTGCCTTACTCGCACGATGAAGTATAATTGTTGCTGTTGTATCAAAGATTATAGGTTACACAAAGATAGTTCATGCCGAGCTTTTGCTCTTTGAAGTTACAAGCAGCTAAAACTGCAGCGCCCCAAGCGGCTAGCAATATGGGAGATGCTTCTGCGCATGTCCGTGAGCCTATAGTCCGTTTCAACATTGCACATTTAAAATGGTGGACATAGTCTCGCTTCGCGCAGAAAAAGCTGAATTTGGGGACACTAGAAACCCTATCCAAAGAAAATGTAAACCATGAACAGCATTAATTTATCAAAGCTGTATGTTGAATGCATCAAAAGGTATTGAAAGCTCCTACTTTTTAACAATCGAAATGCAGGTCACTCGCAGAACCACGTGTGCACAGGTCGACGTGATCGCAACGTTTGGTGACCCTGTTCTCTCTGTGTTAAAAATTATTATTCTTCAAATAGGTCAAATAGTGACGTCACTCGTTCTTCAACCTTGGTAGTTGATGACGTTATCGGAAATTTTAGAATTAGGTCCATCGCACATCTGTTGCTAGGCCAAAATTCTAGTGACAATTTACTTGAACGAAATTCTTTCTGTTTACTTCTGAAAAGTTAGTGTGAATGTGTTTTGTGGTTCTGTGTTCACTAGGAGCCGTCTCCAGTTATACGGCTATACCTCCTGTATAGTTCTGAGTTGCTAAGGGACTAGCTTTAATCTTCTTCCATCAAGAGATAACTTTGCTGTGTTTAGGGTCTATTCTTTGGAAAAATCGTTGCCCTTGTTTAAATAGGTTAGCATAGGTTTCAGCCCCAGCTTAAAAATAGTTACCTGTTTTTTCCTAAAAAGGTGTTATAGGAAAAAGTAACCTTACATTACCCACCTTGCTTTGTCTCTTGGAAACCTGAAGTACGAAAGCTCTGGGCGTTTCTTTCTGTTGTTGCTACAGTTAATAGCACTGCAGTGGTCACTCGCAAACCTGTGTTTTTTCCGCCATGTTTGTGCGAAGTCTCCACTAAATCCTATAATCATGTGACTAAATACAGTGCAATGTTGAAACGGACTATAGGCATCTCCCATAGTGCTAGCCGCTTGGGGCGCAACGTGTCTCGATCCTCACGAGAATGAGCTAATGAATTATCTTTGCGTAACCTATAATCTTTGGTTGTATTCAAAGTCCTTATAACAGGTAGAGTTCACACTATTACACTCTTGTGATTCGAATTTTACCGCATACAAGTCTTACATTTATGGGAAATCGATGTTATGAAAACGAATTGACGAAAAGTTGGCTGCCAGTATCCGTGTGTATGACAACAAGCGGAGGAATACACTCAACGATGTTGTATGCCATTCAGCATGGCCGAGACTGTGTTCCGAACGGTGGTATGCATGTTATGGAAGAATTAAGGCTATCACGTGACCAACCTGTTGCTGAGACTGTATTGACAGTCTCAGCCATGCTGAATGTTCTCCAATGTCACATTTAGTAGAGCGTTGGACTCTTGGTCATGCGTGACCAGTTTCGATTCTGCGCTGAAACTTATTTTCTCTCTCTTTTTTCGAGAGGTTGTGGGTTCGAACCCGACCTGGTTTTTTGTGTTTTTGTGTGTGTGTGTGTGTGTGTTTTTCCCCCCTCTTTTCTCGAGAGGTTGCGGGTTCGAATCCGATCTTTTTTTTTTTTTTTTAATGCCAAAACCTGGAGGTTCAGCGCCAGCGGTTTTTATCTGTCTGTGTGTGAGTCTGTCTGTCCCAACTTAACGGCTGATATCTCAAAAACTGCTGGACGGATTTCCTTGACATTTTGCACACATACTGGAAGTTAGGTCCGATTGAATGTATCAAATTTTCAAAATCGAGATTTGAAGAAAAAGTGATTTATTTAGGTCGTAAACTCGAAAACACCCCCCCTCAAATGTCAGTTGACGGAATGGCGATAATATTTCGCCTTTTCCTTCACTCCCGTCACCAGCAGCGTTTCTCCCACGCTGTACGAGCGCTCACCAATTACATTAAGAGTTTTCGTGATCCTCCCCAGAAGAAAAAAATCGCTTTTGCTTTAAAAAAACCCATTTTACAGTCAAAATTGTCCACCCGCGCGGCCGGTCCGAACAGCCACTCCGTCTGAGCGCAACAATTTGGTAGTCTGCGTGGCCTAATGACAGTGAATCAATGTTAAACTTGGCAGAAATAGACCTTGAGTATCCTAAAATGTACAAGACCACTCAAATTTCATGAACTATCATCCATTTTTCTACAATTTACAGTGCAAAATACGAAGCGAGGGAGTTTACGGAAAAGAACGTTATAATTGCTTTACAAACACGTAGTAACGTCAGTTGCCGAATGGCTCAGATGGTAAAGCGTTGGACTATTGTAACGTTAGGTCATGCGTGAACGGGTTCGAATCCGCACTGAAACTTTTTTTCCCCTCTTTTCTCGAGAGGTTGCTGGTTCGAACCCGACCTGTTTTGTGTGGGGTTTTTTGGTGTGTTTTTTCCCCCTCTTTTCTCGAGAGGTTGCGGGTTCGAACCCGATCTTTTGTTTTGGTGCCAAAACCTGGAGGTTCAGCGCCAGAGGTTTTGATCAGTGCTTCGAGCACTCAAACAAAAAGCAACAACTAAAATTCTGTTCAGGAGGGCGAGCGCTCGCGGTTGCCTCCTCATTCGGCCTTCTTGCGTCTGCTAGTTTAGTAGCACGGGTAGACGTAGTTGCATTAGTAGTACTAGCGGTAATAGTAGTAGAAACTGCGAGCAGCGTTCTCTACTCCTCCAAAACACTCACTTCTTGAGGCGAGCAGAGCGAGCGCGCTAGCGCTCGCGAGCACTCGCCCTCCCGAACAACGTTCTTGTACGTGCCACCGAGTGAGCACAGTAAAATCAAAGATGGTGCAAGAACTTTCAAGTGACATCACACTACTGGTCTTTTGGCTGCCAGCGACACCCCACCACGTAGTGAGAAACTAAAAGTTAAATTCCACCATATCATTTTTATACATAAGTAAAACACACACTGAAGCGCCCCCATCACCTCCCCGCACACCCACCCCCTCCCCCACCTCTACCGTAACTCCTACTCCCAGTCAAAACTAAATCTCTTGTCAAATGCACGGCCTTCGTGTCAATTGCACGAAACATAATCCGCATGCCATTTACGTTTTGTGGAGGTCGCGCAGTGGTGATAATGGTATCAACACCAAACAATGCCCAAAAGTAAATGTAAAGTCTGTTGATGAAATTGTGCCGCGGGAAACACATAAGGGTCAGGTCAAACTTCATCCCGGAATGATGAAGTTTATCAACTCATATCAATTACAAAATGAAGTTTTAGAATATTTCGTTCTAGTCTTATCAGCAGACACAGAGAACGAGTCTGTTCTGGTGGCAACGCCAGTTGAACCACACTGCTTTGGAGTGCATCCAGTAATGACCGAATTAGTTCAAGCAAATAATATGTCCTGAGGGGAGTTCAGAAGGCGCAGTGCTTCATTGCGCTTACTCAGCGCTTAATGTGATTCACTCGTGAACGGCAATTTGGGGCGCGATTCACTCAGCGCTCACTCAGCGCTGAGCAGCGCTGTGAATCACCAATCCGACGTGCAGCAGGATGATTTCGCATCAATTCAAAATGGCGTCTTCGATCCCGCACTGGCCGTCGGACGCGTACAATAACCCTCAGAAACATCATTTTGGGACTGGAACGGGCTTTATTTGCCCCAAGCGCCCTGTATGCGCGAAGAATGGCAAGTAAGGATGACACCGTAGTGGACTTTATTCATGCAGAATACATGTAAACGTGCATAAACGATGTCTGTGGCAAAGAAAATATTTTCTTCGCGTCTATCAACACAACATGGGGCGCAGAAGATTTACCTCCCCTTTAACAAGTGAAGCACTGCACAAAATCTGGGGCGTTCAGGTGAGCAATGAAGCGCTCAATTGCCAACATTAAGCGCTCATGCAGCGCTGAGTTGTTATGAACAAGCCTCTGGTGTTACTGCCTGATAATTTGTACACGCTTCCAAGCAGATATTGGTGAAGCTGGATGTAAATGTAACCTGCCAACACCAAACCAGTTACCGCTCGCTCGAGACATTATGGCCCTGCATGCACTTAGTACGTGATTTTCATATGCGTGAAATTTAGCTCTCTCTCTCTCTCTCTCTCTCTCTCTCTCTTGCCTTACCTCTGCTTTGTAGCACCCATGTATGAAAGCTTCAAAGGCTGTCTAGCTGGCTGGCTGGCTGGCTGGCTGGCTGGCTGGATAGATGGAGTTTTACGGCCTGTCTACCTTTGTAAGCTATGTAAAGCCATTAAGCACGAAAATCATTACAAGAATTCCAAGTAAGCGCAAATCAAGTCACGATGTCTCAATTTATTCGTGTAGGGAGACGCGGTGGGTCTACTCTGACCATTAACCCGCAAGGGGCAACTTCAGAGGCCATGATTTCAAAATTACCGCTGTCATGACACCTATCGTACAATGAGCAAAACTTCCACAATTTTGATCCTACAGTGTTAATATATTAACTTCATTTAAAAACACACACAATAACTGCAGATCTATTTTCAAAAAGATATATTTGTATCTCCAAACACCAAATAATCGAGTAATGACTTGTTTAGAGGTGGCTTGTCACCAATACCCACTCGTCGTGATATTCACAACCGACGAAGTAATTATCTGGACGACAGGAGTGACAGATATGGACATGCAGCTCTCGTGCTCGGACTCACGCGCACAACAAATCTCTCGACCACAGTTAGGCAGGTGGATTTGTCAACGCCTGACGCCAGTGGGGACGTGCGTCCTAGTTTGCGTGAAACGGCTGTCGAAACGTTTTTCAGAACACAGGAATTTACACCATGGCCGTCATAAACCTCGAAATCTACTACATATGGCACGCCTCCCTGGAGCACAGACCACAGATTAATTCCAGGGGTACCCAACTTGAGTCAGAGTAAAGCAACAACTATTTTTAGATGTCATTATTAGATGTACACACGCACACACACACACACGCACGCACGCATATCTCTCTCTCTCTCTCTCTCTCTCTCTCTCTCTCTCTCTCTCTCACACACACACACACACACACACACACAAACATGCACGCAAACTTTCTTCCTCCCTCCCTCCCTAAAAAATCACACACTCACACACATACACACACACACACACACACACACACACACACACACACACACACACACACACACACACACACACACACACACACACATCCTTCCATCCATCCATCAGCCCGTCCGTCCGTCCGTCCGTCCCTCCCTCCCTCCCTAAACTCTCTAAATACTGGGTACAGGAAGCAATATTAAAGCAGCTGCAGTATATGGTTCCTCTCTTCACGGTCCCTTTACAGCACCTCATTTCTCTCCTATTCAAGGTGAACAGACCAAAATGGAAACTTGAAAAGTGTCTGGATTGTTTCTAATACAGCCGAAATCTTGAAGGGGAGAGACAGAAAAAGTTTCGCACTTCGAGGAGAAGGGGGAGGGGGGGGGGGGGGGGGGGGGGGAATCGAACTCGCGGTTTCCCAATGTATGTCTGAGTGCTCTAACCCAATGGCAAATAGGAGCGCATTGCCTACGTTAGGAACTTTGCAAGATCTTCCGAGTAATAGACCGGTGTGAACATGTAGAGGAAGTCCAATGTTTGACACGTGTATGTAGAGTAACATCGGCCTATTATTTGCCAACTAGGTTGGCTAAACAACGCGCCCCAGGGGTGCTTGGCAAATGCTGTCCGCTTTTACAGACGTCACTAATATTACCTCAGTGTTTTTGGCGTCACATGTCCAGACACTCGAAACCCAAAGAGTGACTAATACTGTAATAGGCATCCCTGGCGGTCAAAGGTCTCTCCCTCGTTCCTGCAGTCCGTTCTAGAAGTCACACGAGTGTCGGCAGATTAAATTTCGTATATCGAGCACCAACCATCACTACGACAGTTTATCAACCAGAGCCTTGCAGCAGACCAGGGACTTTGGGGGGGGGGGGGGGGGGGGGGGAGGATCCACCTCATGTGGGAATCGAACACGTTACTTGATTGTCCAACCATACGGAGACTATGCCACTTCGTGAATATCATTAAGCGATTTAGAGGCAAACAAGCCGTTATTCATTTATGGTTTTGTGGCAGTGAAAAGCGAACCCAGACAAGAACTATCGAGAAGTGCAAAAACAGGTTCATTGTTTCATGTGCTGATACTGCCTGCACTCGTATAGTGTAATACGAGACAAGACAATCGGCACAGGGCAGGGAAAGCTCAGCATTGTCACATTTCCTTTTGCAGTTACATATGGCAATGATGCAGTGGATGTGTGTGTGTGTGTGTGTGTGTGTGTGTGTGTGTGTGTGTGTGTGTGTGCGTGTGTGTGAAATAGAGACGGGGGGGGGGGGGAGTGGAGGCAGAGATAGAGAGAAAGTAGAGAGAGAGAGAGAGAGAGAGAGAGAGAGAGAGAGAGAAGCAGGCAGAGAGAGAGAGAAGCAGGCAGAGAGAGAGAGAGGAGCAGAGAGAGAGAGAGAGACAGACAGACAGAGACAGAGACAGAGAGAGAGAGAGAGAGAGAGAGGCAGAGAGAGAGAGACAGACAGAGAGAGAGAGACAGAGACAGAGACAGACAGGCAGGCAGACAGACCAACCGAAGACGCGCGAGCGCGCATTCTCTCTCTCTCTCTCTCTCTCTCTCTCTCTCTCTCTCTCTCTCTCTCTCCAGTCGTCTCTTCTCGCTCCTCTGCATCTCTCTGCTCTTCCCCCCCCCTCCCTCCGCTCCCTCCCTCCCTCCCTCCTCTTCCTTCCATCCCTCACCTCCCTCCCTTCCCTCCCTCTCGTGTGTGTGGGTGTGTTGTGTGTGTGTGTGTGTCGTGGGTGTGGGTGGTGTGTGTGCGAGAGTGCCTGCGGCAGTATGGATGTGGCACTTCAAGACAGCACGAGGAACACTCGAGCAAGAAATGCAGATTGCTACCGGTCATTGCAAGGCGGCCTCACCGGATTCTGGTGGCGGGCCGGGTGGTAAACAGCAGACGATACTTGGTGTTCACGTTGAGCTTGAGGGTGTTTGTACTGGAGAACCGCTGCCCGTCCTGCTTGTGGAAAACGGCACCTTCTCCTGGGGTCCTGGTTAACGACAAGACCAACTTGAAGTTTTTCACCATCTTGAGTCTTTGGTGCAAGTCAAACCAGATCTCGACACACGCTCACTGTTCGCTGTGCTGCCACCTCGTCTCTTTCTGGCAGCCGGGGTCTGCAAGCGTTCCAACCTCTGTCTGCTTGTGAGCTACTGATGCGATGACTCCTGCAGCGCGTGGTCGTTGCAGCTGCTGGGTTACTTGGGTTGGCGAGGGAGGGGAGCGGGGGAAGGAGGAAGGGTGCCTGGGAGGTGTAAACTCGCCGTCTCGCGACAGCTGATTGGATGGCGACTGGAGACTGATCAGTGGCCAAGAAAATCCGATAGTTTGTTACTGGCGATCAATACGCACGTCCGACGCCAAGCACCGCACTTGCTGTTCCAGTCTGCCTCAGTTAGCCGAGTGGAGTCAGCGCTTCCAAGTTACCGGCAGCCTTACCACGCAGCTTGGTCTGCTCTGCGG
>JAWQFJ010003707.1:0-17500 GCA_034096865.1 Theodoxus fluviatilis
AGAAATCTGTGAATGCATTGATACGAGTGGAAATTTACCATTGGTATTATTGTTGGTGTTTTAGTAATTGTTTGTCAGTTGTCTTCGTTGTCCTTATCACCACTATGATCTCACGTGGTGTCAGTCGTCTTCATCCTCGGGCTGTCCGGTTGTTGGCCTTAGTTCTCTTATGAAAGAGTCTTTGCTTGACAGTACTCCAGACGACAACATTGTCCCCTGTAAGAACTCAGAACTACATCTATCTTCTCAGCAGGTAGCATCATTTCACGACTTTGACTGCCTCCTCCTCCTCCTCCTCCTCCTCCTCCTCCTCCTCCTCCTCCTCCTGCCGCCCTCCTCCTCATGCCCTCCTCCTCCCGCCCTCTTCCTCATGCCCTCCTTCTCCTCCTCCTTCCCTTCTCCCTCCTCCTCCCCCCCTTCCTTTCCTCCCTGCTCCTCCTTTTCCATCCTACGCCCCCCCCCCCTCCTCCACCTCCTCCTCCCGCTCCTACCTCCTCACTCCTCCTTCATTCTCGCACTCCCCCTCCTCCTCCTCCTCCTCCATTCCTCCTCTCTCCTCCTCCTGCCCCTCCTCCTCCTTCGTCTCCTTCTTCGTGCCTCCTCCTCCTCTGCCTTCTCTTCCCTCCTCTGCTCTCCCTCCTCCTCCTCCTCCATCTTCTCTCCTCCTCCGATCTTTTCTTCCTCCTCCTTCCTCCGTCCTGCCTCCTCCTCCTTCCTCCTCCTCCTTCTCTTGCCTCCTCTTCTCCTCCTGCCTCGGCTCCTTCTTTCTCACTCCTCCCTCCTCCTTCCTCCGCCTCAACTCCTCCTTTCTTCTTCTCTCCTCCTCCGTCTCCATCCTCCTTCTCCTCCTCATGCACGTCCTCTTCCTCCTCCTCCTTCCGCCTTCCTCCTCCTTCCTCTCTCCTCCCTCCCGCCATCCCTCCTTCCTCTCCTCCCGCTTCTCCTCCTCCCTCCTCCTCCTCCCGCCCTCCTCCTGCCTCCCGCCCTCCTTCCTCCTCCTCGCCCTCCTCCTCCTCCTCCTCCTCCTCCTCTTTCATCGCTGCCTTCCTCCTCATACTCCTACCTCTGCTCCTCCCATCCTCCTCCTCTCTCCCCCTCCTCCTCCTTCTCTCATCCTCCTCGCAGTCCTCCTCCTCCTCGCAGTCCTCCTCCTCCTCCTCCTCCTCCTCCTCCCTTCGCCCCTCCTGCTCGTCCTTCCTCCTCCTCCTCCTCCGTCCTCCTCCTCCTCCTCCTCCTCCTCCCCTCCTCCTCCTCCTCCTCTCTAATTCCTTCATTTAGCATTCCGGCATATTCGTTTGGAGGTTGTGGTTATAGAGGAAACTTTTGCTTGTAGATGTGAATACTTTTCTGCAGCAATTTAGAACCACAAACGAAGAAAAAGAACGATTGAAGTTTTGATCACGAAAATCACTAGAGCTGATTGGAGCACAATTTCCCTTGTCAGTCGCCTCTTAGGAATTGCATAGGGAGACAAGTGGATCTGTTCTCACTCCCATCCCATAAGGGGAAGCGAGGGGAAACTCCATTGTGGTGAGCCCCGTTACTTTGACAAGTTCGTTGACGGGAGTGAGTTGTCCTGTGGTGGTAAAACTCACGGACTGTCTTTCGAAGTCCGGTGAGAAAATTACCCAAACTGCCGTATAGGTTTAGTAGTGCTTTAAACAGCTAGCTCCGAGTTTTGCAGACATCACGTAGCGCTGTTCCTAGGACATACGGTGTGCTCTGTTTGATTGCTTTTGGCAACAACAGCCACACACGGAAACGAAATCAATTCTCTGTATCCATGGAGTAGCGCATTCCTTCCATCGCGTTGCTGGCATTGGCATCGCTGTCGCGCCCAGGCCAGCCATATTTGTCACAAAAGGCAGCAAGCATCAAATGCATCAATGAAATGCCGGCCTCCAGCATGCTGTTTGCCTCGTAATCTCCGAGGATGTTACGGCTTAGCAGGGGCGGGAGATCAGAGGAAGAAAGCTCATCATTTCCCAAACCAGCGAGACAAATCCAAACACACGGCAGCCAAAGCCGCCCTCCCAGGGGAGTTAGGCAAACAGTTCTGATGCCCCAGGTTGCGAGGGAGAGAGGGAGAGAACGAACGAACGAACGAACGAACGATTTTATTTCAGGGGGCCATCCGCCCATTTGAATCATATGTACAAAGGAAAAAAACAAAACCTAAACAACAATACGTATTTGCTTCACTCCACAACTTACACACGTATTGTATAGTAGTTGTGTCATCAGCCCTCACTTCAAAATGTGTACAAGTTGGATACAATATCAAGTGCAGGTAGCCAGTGTCTCCTCTCTGAGCTTCAGGGCATAGAATATATACATAGATACATCTTTTGTTTTCTTCTGATTGGTACCATTCATAAGATTATAACAGTTTCTGTTCGAAGTTGGATGTACATATTTTGCAATGTATCTTCCTCTAATTTTGTCGTAAGCACCACAATCCAACAGGAAGTGTTTCTCGTCTTCTACCTCATCACAAAATGGGCAGGGAAGATCTCTCCTTTCATTGTGGTCATAACGTTGATTAATTCCCAAGTTATTTATACCAAATCGGAAACGGATGAGAGTATCTCTGAACTTCTTGATATTAAGAAAGCTCAGGTATCGTTCTTGAAAGTGCCTATTCTTGAAGGAAGCATACCATGAATATCTGTCACTGTTACAATGTCTTTCATCCCATGACTGAAGATAGCAATCACACAATCTTTGTTTCAGTTGTTTTAGAAAACTCCTTTCGTTACCTACGCCACCATTCAACCATACATATGCAAAACCCAGTTTAGACAAAGTATATTTCACCATACAAACCCAGTTTTTGTTTTCAGGAATATTGGAATTGAGTAGCATAGTATATGCCTGTTTAGGTAATCTTAGTTGTGACATTCTCGACAATCTTAACCAATATTTAATAACTCTGATAGTACTATTTATAACAAGTGGAAATCTACCAAGGTCGCCGTATATGAAGTGGTTAGGTGCCTTAGAATTGAGCCCGAGAAACCTCTTGCATGCGAACACATGGACTCTTTCGATTGATTTTTGGTTTCTAAGACCCCACATTTCGGCACCGTATAACAAAGATGATTGCACCTGGGCATCAAAGAGTTTAAGGAAAACTTTTGGATTAATATTGTGAAGCGACCACATTGCTTTCATAATCTGAACAGTTTTTTGTTTGCCTTTGATGGATGCTTCTTCTACTGACGCACTTTCTGACAGCTTCGTGGTAAATATGCAGCCTAAGTATTTGTACCTATTTACTACTTCTATCATCGTTTGGTTGAGATGCCATTTTTCGCCCTCAGCTAAATATCCCCCTCTTCTGAACACCATCACTTTAGTTTTGTCAGAGTTTACTTGTAGTCCAAGGCCCGCTGATACGCATGCTAGAGAATTAATTTGATTTTGTAGCCCAGTTGGCGTAGTAGACACCAGGGCAATGTCATCAGCAAAAAATAGGGCAAATACCTCACTAGTGCCCGGAAGCATCTGCACTCCGTGCTTACCATGTGCTCGGACGTAGTCCGCCACAGTGTTGATGTAAATAAGGAAGATGGAAGTGCTCTCTTTGGCCCCCTGTTTTACACCAGCAGGACAGGAGAAAAACTCAGAATTTTCGTGTTGCCACCTGACACAGGATTGCACATTCATGTACATAGCTTTTATCATATTAATAAATTTAGTTGAGAGGCCAATGTTTTGCATTATTTTCCAAAGATGGTCGCGATTGACTGAATCAAAGGCTTTTCTAAAGTCTACGAAGGCCACATATACTTTACCTCGACCATGTCCATGAACATGCTTCATTATCATGGAATGCAAGGTGAAAATATGGTCTACTGTTGAGTGGTCTGGCCGGAATCCGGCTTGCTCTGGACATAGTTTTCTCTCGACTTCTAACCAAGTACGAAGACGTCTTGCTAAAATAGAAGAAAACATTTTGCTAAGGATGGGTAGTAGTGAAATTCCCCTATAGTTATCAGGGTCCAATTTGCTGCCCTTTTTGTGAATTGGTACTATGACTGACTGTGACCAAAGTTTGGGATAATACTGACTGTCAAACAAAGTATTGAACAACCTCGTGAGGAATGGAATGATCTTTTCACCCGCTATCTTGAAACACTCGCCAGGGATCCCGTCGAGACCAGCCGCCTTCCCTGCTTTAATGCTCTGAATAGCCGACTTTATTTCTGTTACACTGATTGGAGCGTCAAGGTCGGGAATTTGGATACAAACTCCTACCTCAGGGATTATCACATCTTGGCTAGTATTAGTCCTAAACATGTTCTCAAAATAGTCCTTCCAAATGTTCATTTTAATGTCCGCGAGTGGGGCTGCCTTGCGAGTTGCATTTTGTATCATACTCCAGAATTCCTTTGAATTGTTTAAATTTTCTAATATTGAGCGACTTATGGCAGTACTGTGTTCAATTTTCTTTTGGCGGATGAGGAATTTGTAATGTCGCCTACAAAATATATACTTTTCTTTATCTAATGGCAGCTTACTTTTCCTGTAGCGGTTTAAAGCCCTGTTTGCCTCGCGTCTAGCTTCCCTACAATCAGCATCAAACCAAGCTTTTTGATTTTCACGAGCAACTCCGCTACTGGTCTTGAAGTCTTTCTTCATGCATTCTACACACGAAATCAGACTATCCGTGAATATTTTTAAAGCGTCATCAGCTGAATTTTGCAAGGCGTCTGATGCTCTAATTAGTTGGTCAGTGAAATCTTTGTGGCTAATGTTCTGAACAACTTCATCTGCTTTGGTGGGATTCCACCTTATCAAGGAAACAGACCTGGTTGTATTTTTACTTTTACCAATTAGAGATTTTGTTCCTAACGATATTTCAAGGGGCATATGATCCGACTCGATACGATGGGCTATTTTCATATCTACATTATAATGCAGCATGTTAGCCGACCCAAGACAATAATCAATAACGCTTTCTCCGTGTGGAGATACGTATGTCGTACGTCCCTCGTAGTCACTGGTTGTGCATCCATTTAAAATACACAGGTGGTATACTTTGCAGAGGTTAATCAGAATGGACCCAAACTGGTTGACCGTGTTATCTTGCGATCGCCTAGGCAATATCAAGTGCTCGCACATACATTCTCTGACACCGTTTTCTTCATTTTGCTCATCTTCAGCCTCCAAATGAAGACACCAATGACCGACCCTTGCGTTTAGATCGCCACATACTAATAGCATATCTTCTGGGAAACGTTCTTGCACTTCCAGAATAATATCTTCCAGTAAGTACAAATTGCTTGTCACTCTCTTATCAGCATAGTATGGCGAATCGCATGGTGGGACGTAGACACAAATGACAATGATTGGTTTCCGACTCTTTATGCGAAAAACCAACGCATTGTCATATTGGGTCCGTATCTCAGAAATACAGGAAGCAAAACGTTTCTGAACGAGAGCAACCACTCCTCCAGATCTCCTTCCCTGAACCGACAGTTTTTTTCCGGGGGAATGGAACGAAACATAATTGTCAAAATAAATGGAGAAATCAAAAGTGTCTGATGTAAATGTCTCGAGGAAACAACAGATATCAAACTCATATGCGTATTCAAGGAAACCAGGTTCTTGAAGACGCGAACTTAACCCACTAATGTTCCAACACAAAACGCGGAGATTGGTTTCCTCCATGCTGGGTGCCTGCCCCTTTCTACAACCCCGGTTCACATTTCTGCACAAAGGAGACAATGGGCGGTGGCCCCACCATCAGGTAGAAGCACTTTCCTGACTCTTTTCGATAGAGGTCAAAGGACGCCTCAACCTCCCATCCCACACAGACGATGGTTCAGACCCTAGAGCTCTTTCCAGCGGTGGACCATCTTCCGTCACGCTCACAAAGTCTTCGTTAGCTGAATCCTCTGTGGGGTCTGTGCCATGCTCTTGCTCGTCTCGTGCCAGAGTGTGCTGTGCAACAGCACTCCCGGGCTCCATCGTCGGGTGCAAGAGCAGTGCCTGGTTAGCCGAGTCGGCTCTCTTTGTGCTTGTTTGGATCCACTGCAAAATGGTTTGTTGAGACTTCTGTTTTTCCTTGCCTCGGCAGACTTGCGGAGGATTGCTTCTGGGCTGGCTTCCCTGCACCACCTGAGATGTCTTGGGTTCGGGGGAGGCCCGTGCCCCTAGGGGCAGCGCCTCTGCTGTAGGTGCTCCTCGTAGACTCGACGGCGCACTCCTGCTTGCCCCCCTGGACGGTAACTTCCCATCCAGTCTCTCTGTGTGTCGGCGGTGTCTTGCAGCATGACCTTGGGTCTCGCTCCTCCTCATTTCTGTCATGCTAGCGTCAGCAGGGCCAGGAAGAGTTGGGTTGCAGAAACGGTGCTTTTCAAGGAGCATGTCATGGGTCGCTCTGAGGTCAGAGTTAGTGTTCCGCCTCGCCTCATTCCGCCCTGAGTAGTGCGCCTTTGCACCACCGACTGTATACTCAGCTTCTTGAAGCAGCTCCGTTCCTCCCGCTCTCAAGAAGGGTGCGGCGTAGTTCTTGGCATAATTGCTCGCATAAGTAGGTGCCGCATAGCAAGGTGCTGCATGTGGCCAGGCCGTTTCTAGGTGTTGTCGAGCATCTTGGCTGGCGTTCCTCCATGTCCCAGCGTCAGGTTTTCTCCACGCCCCAGCGTCAGGTTTTCTCCACGCCCCAGCGTCAGGTTTCTTCCATGTGCCGTGTCTCGGCATGCTCTGTCTTTGGTAGGAGGCTGGTCCGGCTTCTTCCTTGAAACACAACTGGTTGTTCTTGTAGTAGGCCAGGTGGCCTTGGCGGTGGAGATCTCGGATGGTTCGGGCTTGTCTGGGTGTAAGTTCACCAGAGATTCTTACTCCCAGCCTCCTCAATGGGTCTCGACCCTGGCTTAGGACAGTCATTTTGTCCAAGAAAGTGTTGAGCTCTACCAAGATAGGGCGGGGTCTGTGGGCACTACTCCGGTTACGGAACCCGAGTCTTTGCACGCGTCTGATGTCTCTCTCACACCAGGCTACACTGGGTACGGTTTCACGGAGCAGTCTGAGAACGAGCTGTAGGCATGACCAGTAGGTTTCCCGGTTCTCTTCACGTATCCCAAATAGTCTCACACCAGTGCACCGCGTGAAGACTTCGAGATTGTCTACTTCGCTGTCAATCATCAGGGTTTTGGTCTGTAGTTCGCTATATAAGTTGTCAAGATGGTTTTTCAGGCAGTCGATTTCAATCTGCAGAGACCTGTGTGACTCCATCAGTTGCAGGAATTGTTCTCGATTCTGGTCATTGATAGACTGGACCCATGCTTTCGCAGTTTCGAGTTCTATGTCCGTCTTTGCGATCTGACTATGAGTTGCGTCCATCAGTTCCTCCATCCGCGCTTGCCACCAACCGTTCAGCGTGGCCAAGGTCGGCTCTGCACTCTCGTCATTGCTGCTTGATCTATCCCGAGTCTGCGTTGCCATTTCAGGGCCAGGATTGGGCTCTACAGATCCACTTAGCAGTATGAGCCCTGACAAATCGTGTAGATTCTTGGCTTGGCCGGCCGGCTTTAGGACGCATGTCAGAAACGTCAGCGAGGCAAAGGCAACGACGAGAAGTGCGTGAACCGCTAACCAGCGACGCCGTCTTGGAAAATTTAGGCTTGAACGACGTGAGGCTAACTCATCTTCGTAGTCACTCACGCACGGAATTCCTGTTGACCCCCTGGCTGCATCGTCCGCTCTCCCACGCCGTGCACGAGCAGCATGCGCTGCTGCATGGAGTCCAATTCGAACGCGATAGGTGCTAATATCAACACCCATTGCGGCTGAGTCAAGCACAGTTCAGTGACACATTAGGAAATAACGCGCACTTTTTAAATTGTTTTTCCCCACACAATGCAGCCTACATCTACATTTATATAGTTCAGCCGGCCGGGCGACACCTGCTGTCAGCAGGCAGCAAGTACTCAATAAGTTCACATGCACTTTTGTAATATGCACTAGCAATGCCGAGAAGGCGGCAACATGGCCTCAAAAAGCCAAAATCTAACTCAGACGCAGTGTACAAGCACACAACATCGGAGTCGCCTAAGCTTTAGCACAACACATCACATGTCGAAGGAAAGTGCGCTTCACAGCGTAACAGTGTATGAGACTGCGTCCGTCCCTGTGCATATCTATGTCAGTTTCCGCCCCAACAGCACGTTCGATCGCGCGACGGTTTCTGTAAGTTTAGACACTCATAGTACAACAAAACGCTCCATACGCAGAATATAACAACGCGGGTAACTCACGTTACATTCTCAGCTCTTTCCGTGTGGGCCTGAATAAGTCCCAGACATTCACTTTCCGCCAAGCAAGGCAAAACACAGTCCAGCGACGTATGTAGCGGGAGCGCTGCGGTACACGTCTGTTCACCTCGGCTGCTATCTGAAGAGTGGAGAGAGGGAGAGAGAGAGAGAGAGAGAGAGAGAGAGAGAGAGAGAGAGAGAGAGAGAGAGAGAGAGAGAGAGAGAGATGCGCAATGGATAGGTTAGAGGAGAAAAAAAATAGGGAATCGAAGATGAGAAGGAATGGATCGTCACTCACGCCCGTTGCTAAATCCTTCCTGCAGTTGGTGATTACGACATTGTGAAATCCAACTGTGCACGGAGAGGACAGGACAGAACACATTCTGGAAAGACCAAACCAGGGTAGCACGTTGAATCGTCCTACGGTGACTGACTGAGTTTGACCTACTATAAATGTAATCATAAGTCATTCACAAAGTGCTCGTCATCGAGTCTGTTTGATATCCAAGTGCGAACGTACATTTTTCAAAAGGTGCTTTTCGTCTCACTTGTTAAGGCGTAATACTGTATTGTCCAAGTGTGAACGAATGTCTTTGTAAAAAGTGCTGGTCATACAGCCTGTTCACATGTATGCTGTTTAGACATCTATGTGTGAACGCAAGTCAATAACAAAATTGCTGGTCGTCCGGCCTGTTCACTCGTGTGTCGTTTTGATATCTGTGAACATGAGAGAAAAAATGTGTGTGTTGTGCGTGAGTGCGTGCGTGCGTGCGTGCGTGTGTGTGTATGTGTGTGTGCGTGCGTATGTGTGTGTATGTGTGTGTGTGTATGTGTGAATGTGTTTTTAATTGCCGGTCATCCATCTTTTTCACATGTGTTGCTTAGACACCTAAGAGTGAATGTAAGCCATACAAAAAAATGGTCATCAGCTTGTTCCAACATGTGTTGCTTTGATGTCTGGACGTGAATGAAGGCCATAGCGTGCTAGGCATTCAGTCTGTTCATAGACGTGTTGCTCTGTATCTGCGTGTCCGAACACTTCAGGTGATTAATGAGGCCGTGAGGTGTGGCGCACATTTACGGGAGCTGATTCTGCAGTTTCAATCCAGATTGCACGCATGAATGTTTAAAACACCCATTCTTATTCCGCAGTGTGCTGAGAAGAAGGAAAACCCGTACTTGTTAACAACGCACACGGAAAGGTTGACCTTTGTTCAAAGCCAACATTTCTACTAATGGCCAAAGTTGATCGTCCTTGATCCCGCAGTTAAGAGACTATAAGGCTACATGCAGACTCAAACAGATCGGGTTGGTAGCAACACTCGTAATTCGCACTCTTATGCTTATTGTCCATGTCTCCCAGGTGATTTATGAGACCACAAATGGGCTGTACATTTCCCACTACAGGGCCTTCTGCAGTCACAAATTTGGATGTCCAGGCAGCAAAAGACCAAGCAAGCACTTTGAAGACTGTGTTCTTCAATGCAAAAGGACAATTGGGATCACGTAGTGCAAAGTCAGCTACTGTAAATTTATTGCCGCCACCGGGACGTTTGTGTGTGTGCGACACTGTAATATATTCGAATAACAATGACAGATCCAATACACCCCCCTGAAACTTTCCACTATCTGCAGTTATTCATTACTGGTACACACACACACACACACACACACACACACACACACACACACACACACACACACACACACACACAGACAAACAGAGAGAGAGAGAGAGAGAGAGAGAGAGAGAGAGAGAGAGAGAGAGAGAGAGAGAGAGAGAGAGAGAGAGAGCAGGCACGAAAGGATAGACATGGCAGTCAGGCAGACAGACTCTGCGACAGAGAATACGCTAAAAGATCATTTATAGTGACACAAAAGTGCACAACAATCGACGAATAAACAGAAACATGGGTAATTTTCCATTCATTTCTTCAGCTTTAATACGCTGGTAACGATGGGTATGGAGGGACGGTGGTGATACTGGATGATGATGAGGAGGAGGAGGAGGAGGAGGAGGAGGAGGAGGAGGAGGAAGAGGAGGAAGAGGGAGAAGAAAAGGAGGAGGAGGAGGAGGAGGAGCAGCAGCAGCAGCAGCAGCAACGCCACCACAAAGTGCTTTTGAAGATTTGAAGGAGTGAAAACAATGATCGTGAGGAAAAGGCATGTAGCCTTTGATCATTAGAAAGATGGTGTCCAACGGGGCTGCGACGACAGAGTAAACTTTGCTGCAGTCGCCCCAGGAAGAGCTCTGAACAAACATGGCATTCAAGCCCTGATTCAGCAACGAACTTTAGCCAAACCGTCCACTCAGCACTCGGGGCTTCAGCAGGGGCATTGCGTCTGGTTTGCTCGAGTTGAAGACAGATAAGCGCACTAAAGAAAACAGCCCGAAGACACTTGACAAAGGAGCTGTATGGGTGACTGGCATGGTGGGGGAGAGGGAAAAGGGGGAGGAACTGAGTGTAGGATATTAGGGCGAGGAAGGCACCCAGGAGGGACCTCAAGACCCTTTATTAGCCCGCCCCACGCCAGTCACTAACCACGAGGCATGAAAGAGCTTGGCTGCGAAAAAGCTTGCCTTTACTACGACGTATCGGCAGACTTCTTTGGTCGCCCTCCTCTTGTTAGTTGAGGGAGGGAGAGGAGGAGACCCATGAATCTCACACCTCAGTTCACTGCGGTGATTCCAGTACCAGCACCCACACGAGAACCTGTCGCACCTTAGTTTGTCGGGCACACCAAAGAGATCTTAATTACAGGTGAGGCTCACGATGGCCCCAGCGAGCTCCTAGAGATTCTCCCAGTTTTTTTGTTTGAAGCCCCACACTTAATGATCTTCACGCCCTCTTTGATGCTGCCTGATCTGCCAGAGCATATTCACCAAGTTGCCTGGCGAAGCGCAATAAAGCCATGGACAGGGGAGAACTGCTCTGGAACTTGCTCCAGTTTGCTTTCCTCCGACTGACCTGGTTTTGGAGTGTCTACGTCACTGCTGGGTGGACAGGAACACGCCCATTCTCATTAGAGGCAGTACAGAGAGCCTCTCGAGCAAAGTCAGCGGCAGGTACAAGACTACAGCAAAGTCGGAATGTCGTAAGGTTGCTGACAGAAACGGAGCAGTTAAGAAACCGCCCAACAGCTTATTTCCTTCTCAGATAAGGCGACATCTGTCTGTTTTCATCGGAGGGTCATGATGTACGTTTGATTGTTTCAAATACTTGTGTTCTTTGTCTGCAACTCCATATGATTATTAGCAAAAAATTTCCCGTACTTTATGCTGTTTCAGCGGATAGGTCGACGAGGAAAAACGAAAACAAGACACAAACCTAAAAGCTTATATGACAAATTCAGACGATACAGCAAAAAGAGAAAAACCTTTAAAACAAAACAACTGAACCCCCATCGACATTATGAATGAAAATCTTTCATTGAAAACAAAAATGCATACAAAGATTTAATTCCCGAACTAATGTTGCTTCTCAAAGAAGCATTTATTTCAGTGCCATCTTGCTTCGGACGGCCATGTCTCTGTCGATGATGAGCACTCTTCACTATGAGACATGATTACAGAAGAAAAGCTCGATGATTTCACACCGATGAAGTGTTGACATCAACAAAAAATAATGGTGAATATGGGAACGTGTTGAGAAGACAAAATGTGTTTAATATAATTTTTAAGCCTGCGATATGGCTAGAGAGACAAGAGAAACTTTGTATCATGTCAACGACTCAATAATGCAGGAATAGAAGGTCATGCAAAGGCTTAAATAAACACACACACACACACACACACACACACACACCACACACACACACACACACACACACATACACACACATACACACACGCACACACACACACCACACACACACACGCACACACACACAACACAACACAACACAACACACACACACACATACACACACACATACACACACGCACACGCACACCACACACACACACACACACACACACACACACACACACTACCGACAAATCTACATCTCCATGCTCATACATACGTACTATAACACGCGTTATCTACGTAGCCAGATACTCAAAACCCCATTAAATTGACGATACTCCGACTGCCTGACCACGGAGCTAACACCAGCATTCCCCAACCAGTCCACCTAGTCATTTATCTACAATGGCACACAAAGGCTTGACTGTGCTCAAGTCGGTGCCCCCCTATCTCTTACAGCATTGCATGAGGAATGTCCAGACCCAATGATTGCATCGGAAGACTGTCGGCATTAACTGTCTAGGGAAAACAAGGGAGTACAGTGACAGCAGAAGTAATCTCAGCTCAGGTCAGTTTTCCCCTCAAGTGGCGCCAGCCTTCTCCCCAGTTTTTGATACACGTGCCGGGTCAAGGTGACCTGACCTGGGCTGACCGGCCAGGCCGCCATGACAGCTGGATGGCCTTTCTTTTTCTCCGAAATTCTGGAGTGCAACCAAAGCCTAGAGAACGAGGTAGGCAGGCACGGAGTAACAGAACACAACAAAGACCCATTATCGGCAGCGTGGCGGTCTCACTCATTTCCGGCGGTTAAAATGAAACATCATCGAACAAGACAGTTTCGTGACAGATTTTATTGCATTGTAAGATCTTCGACGCGAGCGTTTGTTGATTCACAGGGAACACTTCAGTGTTTTGGCAGACGCACGAATGCAATAGTTCAGAGCAGTGTGCCTGACTTTGTTTTTTTTCCTTTTCGTCTAGATGCTTGCAGGACCCGTGCACACGCATGCACGCACGCACGCAAGCACGCACACGCATAGAATGTACACACACATACAGACATGTACACACACATGCACACACAAAAACTCAATCACACACACACATGCACACACACGTAGGCCTACACATTCACGCACAAACATCCACACATGCACGCACGCAGGCACGCGCACACACATACACACATACAAATACATTCGCACATGTACACAAACACACAAACATACACACACTCATGTACACATAGACACTGACGTGCGAACGCGCGCACACACACACAAACACATGCATGCTCGCACACACACACACACACACACACACACACACACACACACACACACACACACAGAGGCACCCACACACAGGCACCCACACACATGCACGCACGCACACATACAAGAGGCACACACACACAGAGGCACACACACGCACACACACGCACAGTCATGTTTCATTACCTGACATTGCAGGTCAGTGACATGGGGTTGCACCGTACCAGCAGACACGGCAAATATGACGGAGGTTATTGGTTTGCAGATCTCATGTAAATATTTGTTGCAGCCTTTTATTGAGTTAGGACCGGGTGTATTTTTCAACTTTTTACCGGAAGAAGCTGACTCGATTTCTTTCTCTCTTTCTTTGCGTTTTTGTCCTCGTTGAAGTGACGTTCCATGAAGTTCTGTCCTGTTTTTGACTCACATGCGAAGCAAAAGTGAGTCTATGTACTCACCCGTTTCGTCCGTCCGGGCGTCCGGGCGTCCGGGCGTCCGGGTGTCCGGGCGTCCGGGCGTCCGGGGCGTCCGGGCGTCCGAAAACTTTAACGTTGGACTTTTTTCAGAGACTATTAAGTCTATCAATACCAAATGTGGCATGATGGTGTATGATGACAAGGCCTCAAAAAACATACACAGTGACTTGACCTTGCTTCAAGGTCAAGGTCGCAGGGGCCATAAATGTTGTGTAAAAAACAGCCATTTTTTACATGTTCTCAATTTTCTCTGAAGTATTTGAGATTGGATACCTCACCTATATATGGTATATAGGGCAAAGTAATCCCTATCTTTTGATACCAGTTTGGTTGACCTTGCTTCAAGGTCAAGGTCACAGGAACTCTTTAAAGTTGGATTGTATACATATTTTGAAGTTACCTTGACCCTGAACTATGGAAGATAACTGTTTCAAACGTAATAATTATGTGGGGCACATGTTATACTTTCATCATGAGACACATTTGGTCACATATCATCAAGGTCAAGGTCACTTTGACCCTTATGAAATGTGACCAAAATGGGGTAGTGAACCACTAAAAGTGACCATATCTCATGGTAGAAAGTGCCATTGTGCTTCCTATGTCTTGAATTAACAGCTTTGTGTTGCATGACCTTGGATGACCTTGACCTTGGGTCAAGGTCACATGCATTTTGGTAGGAAAAATGTGTAAAGCATTTCTTAGTGTATGATGTCATTGGTAGGTTTAGTTGTTTGACCTTGACCTTGAAGGTCACCTGAAGGTCAAGGTCATGTAAATGTCAAGATCATGTAAAGGTAAGGTCAAGCATGTGAGTCGTATGGGCTTTGCCCTTCTTGTTCACCCTTTGTCGCAGTGGTTGCCTGCTTGTCTACCGATCAGCCCGTCATTCAGTTAGTCAGTCAACCACTCCGGCAGGCAGGCAGGCAGGCAGCCAGTCAGGCAGGAAGACAGACAGACAGACAGACAGACAGGCAGACAGGCAGACAGACAGGCAGATGGCGAGTGTATGCAAGTAAGTGTGAGAGTGTGTGTGTGTGTGTGTGTCTGTGTGTGTGTGTGTGTGTGTGTGTGTGTGTTTGTGCGTATGTATGCCTCTGTGTGTGTGTGTTCGTTTGTCTGTCGAAGTGAGTGTGTGGATGTGTACTTGGCTGTCAGTATGTGTGCGCATCTGTATGTCTGTGTGCCTGCGTATTTCTGTGTTTGTCTCTCTCTCTCTCTCTCTCTCTCTCTCTCTCTCTCTCTCTCTCTCTCTCCACTCGTCCAGCCGCCGCCATCAAAGTAAGACGTATTCAGATTGAGTTCCTACCTGACTACCGTACTACTAAGGATTTACCGAGTGCTGGAACGTCATGTTTGAGGAGAAGCTTCCTGTTGTCCTCCGAAACGCGGTGAGGGAACTTTCAGATACACATTAATTTTGTTGAAAAATTGGCGAATTGACGCAAATTCCAGTTGTGTGTCTGTGACATTGATTTGGAAGAGTCCACCATCGGCCAGTGACAGGAGTGTGCAGCTGTTGCCCAACCAACACGTCAAATCCATCAGGAAATCTCCATAGTAGAGAGCGCGGGACTACCAGCGACTACAGGCATTCAGAAAAAAGTGTGACGAAGACAAACGACAAAGAAAAAGAGAGGAATCTCAGCCGCGTGTCCACCCACAAGAGATGGCACGCCTATCTACCCAGAGAATGGAGCTTCCCGTGTCATCATGTGAAACTGACGACTCAGATGTGTCCTCCGAACTCTTCGTGTTTGCGAGCGATGCATGCACGGACCCTGATAGTCCCAGTGAACTAAGGTGCACACTACACGCAACAGCACATGAAACTCCTGCACAAGCTACACAGCTAACCACAGACATTAGTATCAGCCGAGATCACGACTCTTGAAAAACACGTGCAGTGCGCCCTTGACGGAGCCATGTTTGTGGGGGACATCAGCACACTCGAAGTGTTGCGACAGCTAGAGAGGACAAGAAACGCATCAGGTCCTGTTTCTGCTTGGTGCGATGCGTGCGCGCTGCCATTGAGAGCATGGAAAGAATGCCATGCTTGCAAGAATGTGACATACTGCTCTGACTGTTTTGCGAGGACTGACCACTAAGGACACACACCGGCGACATAGTCCATTCATTGTTGTAGCCCCCTGCTTTGCTTTCATTGTAACCTGTCTAAAGTGTGCCAGTATTTCAGCCGTGCAATGATTATAAGTCTGTTCTGTTGACCGTTGTCTATGCCATATTTATTTCACACAAGAGCGTAGATACATAAGTCGACCCGATACACGCCTTTTGGATGTATTTTTATCATTTTCGAGTGCTAAACGTTCTGAAGTGAAAGTCTCTCAATGCCTTTTCAGTTGTTTGACTTTTGGTTGCCGCAGGTTTTGTGCTATTTTCGCATGGAGGTTCCACCGCCACATGGATGTGCTGTGTGTGTGTGTGTGTGTGTGTGTGTGTGTGTGTGTGTGTGTGTGTGTGTGTTTGTGTGTGTGTGTTTGTATATGTGTGTGTGTGTGGATACTTCATCATCATCTGATCAGGGCAAACTCGCACAGCTCGATGTAAAAGTAAAAGTATCTGCATTTTTGTTATTATGAAAGTTGTACGATTTTCAATTATTGTTCTATGTTTGAATATGTTACCCCCTTTGTCTATGGACCGATGGTCTTGACAATAAAAGTTCAAAGTTCAAAGCTCTCTCTCTCTCTCTCTCTCTCTCTCTCTCTCTCTCTCTCTCTCTCTCTCGTACTCGAGAAAACGGTAAACATGGTATTCAAATGTTAAGTGGAAAGTCGGAGCTTTATCTCCTCATATTCGCGGATGATGTGGCACTTCTGTCGACCTCACCCACAGGACTTCAAACCCAGATTAACAATCTTGCGCATGCGTCACAACGCATTGGCCTAGAAATAAACACAAGCAAGACGAAGGTCATGGTTTTCCGGAGAGGAGGACATTTAGCTCAAGGTGAAAAATGGGTGTTAAATGGGAAACAACTTGAGGTGGTAAACAGCTATAAATATCTGGGTTATATTTTCTCTACAAAACTCTCAACAACAATATCCTTGGACAGTCTGGCTACTACAGCGAAACGAAAAACAATGCATTTGTTTAAATTGATGTGGAGTCTTAAAAACATGAAACCTAAACTATTTTTCCGACTATATGATGCACAAGTTCAGCCTTCTTTACTGTATGCTTCAGAGATATGGGGCCTAAAGGAACACAAACCCATAGAAAAAGCACATATGTTTGCTTGCAAACGTTTCCTAAAGGTGGACTGCAGAACGCCTAACAGCTTGGTATATGGAGAAACGGGAAGGTTTCCTCTCGCCATTAATAGTGCAATGAAAGCTATCAGATACTGGCTAAAACTGACCAAAATGTCTGATGACAGGCTACCTAAGCAAGCCTATCTCATGCTAGCCAATGCAAAGATCCCAGATAAACTCAATTGGGCCAAATCAGTTGAAGATACTTTGTGTAAGGCCGGATATGCATATATCTGGAGGAGCGGAGGCATTACTACTACCGAAAGAAGCTTTCTAAGCAAGCTGAAAATTAGGTTGCTTGATTGTAACAGGCAGACGTGGAACAGCAAAATACACGATAGCGAAAGATTCCGAATGTATAGATCCTTCAAAACTACGTTAGAATGTGAGAAGTACCTAGATTTCATGGATATAAAAAAATTCAGAGATGTACTGATCCGATTTAGATGTGGAGTAAAT
>JAWQFJ010003707.1:25000-30373 GCA_034096865.1 Theodoxus fluviatilis
GGGTTGGCATGTGGCTTTGGAAGTATTTGTAACTGAATGTAAAATCAATAATGTAGTTTAAAGGGACCACATAGTTCGCGACTTTGTTTATTCATATATATCTCTTCTTTAGAGCTCACACTTTATCAGCGAAGATGGTCTCTTCAAGCGTGAGGCATGTTAGCCGCGTAACGCTCACATGTTGAAATCTGATACACGCGAGAAAATATGCAAGAGCGCAGGCACAGATACCCCAAAGCGCACGTTTGTACACCTCCTTCACAGAAACACGCTCGTGTTTACTCGTGTTAGCAGAATATAAATGCATTTTCGAATAATTGTATATACGTCTTCTTTTATGCGCTTGCGCATGCATGCTCGCACACGAACACATGCCCATAATGCGCGCGTACGCACAACAGTCACTCTCGTACTCACACACCTACCACACACACATACACACATACATAAAACACACACACATACATACATACCACACACACACACACGCACACACACACACACACACACACACACACACACACACACACACACACACACACACACACACACACACACACACACGAACACACACACGTGTGCCTACTTAATGAGGCTCAGAGACGCATGCCCTCTCACTTTCACATTCTACAAGAAAACTCCACGTCCTTCTCACAGGTCCAACAGTTTACGTGGCGAGTGCCCGCATCAAGCAGGATACCAAGAAGGTGGCCCCAAATTTGCAGCCTGCTGTGCAGTGGCTGCACCGTGCACCCCGTGCCATGCCAGGCCAGCAGATGACCGACTCCTTCCCCTTCCGCTTCGAGTTCCCCACATCGCTGCAGGCTCTGTATATTTGTACTGCGAGTATAGAGGCAATCACAGATGACTTCCGCCTGCCCTGCACCGCACTTTGGTTAGACAGCCCGGCCCAGCAGCAGAATGAACAAAGCAGCACAAAGATTCTGAGGACCGTTTCCCTCGGGCAGACAATCACGTTCCCCGATATCCTCCCTTGGGTCAACCTGATAGCGTCTGCGCACTCGCGCCACCAGACGGGCAGAAGTGGGTTGGCGCTCTAGACATAGATAATGAGCACCGTGGAACTGAAGGCCGCCATGGTGGGAGCTGCCGTGGACGTGGTTTTTAATCGGATTTTCCTGCGGAAGTGGTGTAGGGTGGACATGCACGATTCACTTGCTTCTTGTGATAATGCGGTCAAAATGAAACTGCAGATGTCATGTTTTCCAGCAGCCTTTATTCTTTCTTCTTTAATTCTCAAAGAGACGACTTCGTAGGATTTTCAAAGGGGGAAGTAGGTGAAGCAGCTAAGGCAGGATCGCGGTTCGTGAGGTTTGCTGGCATTTTTAGAATTGTGAATCAATATTGACAATCGTGATCGTTTATTATTGATCGTTCTTTTTTTAATGTGGTCCCAACAAACCTGATGGAAAGACATTTGGAAGTTATTACAAACAGAATTGCCACCAAACAGGATTGGAGCAAATATTTAAGACTGGTGAGCATTTTTTGGTTGGCAAAACGGTCTGATCTACTTTTCTCATCCAAGTCTACTTCATCTTCGTTACAGTGAAGATAATCAGGTTTTGGTCTCGAAAATCACGAGCGTGTCATCGTCATTTCCAACTTCGGGCCACCCATGCAGTTTGCAGTGGAAAAAAAACGTGCGTGAAGTGCACAGACACTTGCATTTCCATTGGAGGCATGCAATGAATCACAAAAACAAAACCTCAACATGGTTCATCACGCTTCAAACTTGAATCGTGACTCATACGGGTTGGGTCATGTTTAAACATGTCACGCAGTGCACAGGAGCAGAATTTTGTGCAGCTTCACGAGGGCATGGGGCTAATATACAGAGATGGAGAGGGGCAGTAAGCGTTTGAGTAGGGGCTTAATGATAAAGTATGCCGTTTGTCGACGTCTTCAGAACTTATAAATACAATTATAACATTCCCTGTGGAAATACATTCTCTCAACAGAACTCACCGAATATTGTGGGAAAAGATGTTCGGTGGGAAAATATGTTATGTGGGGAAAAGATGCTCTGCCAAAACTGGACACGAACCGTAACCGTCAGCATGGTACGTATTTTGACTTACCATGCCTGAAAGCAGAACGATTTTTAACAGATAAATTTAATCTTCAGAAAGTTTCGGTTGGAAAGTTTGATTGTTGAATGTTTTTTATACTGACCATTGGATTTAATAGCTTTTGAAAACTTGCTCGAATTGAGACAAGATTTAGCAAATACAAGCTGTGGAAGACTTGGAAACCATTACACGTTGCAGCCAAACAGGGACATGCCAGATTTGAAATACTTCAGACCTCAGCCTCTTTGTTCAACCATGTGTTATTTGACATGCCTTTAAGAGCATACCGATCCATGAGCTATCCCCGCACTCTACTGCCACGGAAGATGATTGCAGCCAGCAACAAATGCAAGGAGACGCTATAACCCAAAGCAGGAAGAAGGGAGATACGACGCTCTGCAAATGTTTGGATTCACACTGGAGTGCCAACACCGGGCAACCGAATCCAATGCCAGCTTTTGAGATTTCTAGACGATTGCGTCAAGTTGTCCAACTCTTCGTGCAGCTGCCGCATCAACGCTTTGCTGTTGGGGTTTGCAAATGCTTACACTCAGTAGAATAATTCACCGTGATCTGTCATCAGTATTCCTCTTTTAGACCACCCTCTTCTCCTTCGCCCAGTCACTACTGTTGCTAACCTCATATGTCAGGGAGTGCCTTTGATCTTGGATTCCATTATTTACACATAACTTTCCGACATAAGCTATTTGTTGTTTAGTCATTTGAGTATCTGTATTGCTTTTGGATCCATACTTCTTGTTGTCCCTCCATTTCTTCGTTCTCTCAGCTCTCTGGACTTTTGTTGACGTTCTCGTGGTGACTATGCATCTTTTTGGTTAATCATGGTTTATGCAGAACCTGCTGACTTTCAAAATCTTTCCAAGATTGTCAAGTACCATTTCTCTTTCTTTCTTGCAGTTTTGTTTGGCATGAGCAGTCTCGCAGGATTTTCTTGAATATCTTTCCTTTGCATAAGTCCTCTTTGGTCATCCTTGATTTCGAGAACATTTCAGTAATTAATGAGAATTATCGTGGATCTTCTTCATCCCATGTCGTATTTTTCTTGTATGGTTCTCGTGATCCCTCCTTATCTTCTACATCCATGGTTTGATCAGATTATTCGTTGATTTTTTTCAAGATACTTGATCCATATTTACCATCCTTGCTTTAGATTTCACTGGACTTAATGGTTCCCGAGTGATTTATCTATGACTTCTCCTTCCTGAAGTTCACAGATGGCCGTAGTCATTTATTATGTATGTCGAGTTTTGTTCATTCTCGATCTCATATGATCACCTTGCTTGTGCTGATGTACCTCGTTTATTTGTCGTCATTTCTAAAATATGTTATGTGGCTCTCTCTCTCGGTATCTCTTCCTGTATCCTGCTTCAGACGTCCCAATCTCATCTGTTTGTTCTATTGTGTAAATCTATCCATCAAATGGCAAAATGTCGTTGTATATTGCAACAGTTTTACTTAAGCCGCCTGATGGTTTATTCTTGAACTTACGATAACAGTTCGGAGGCCTTTTTCAAATGTGCGCTTCCCAAGCTTCCTTCGGGCAAATGTCACAAGAGAAACACCTAGAATTCCAGGGAACCCACGCATCCATTGAGGAGCAGCGTTTTATCGGAAGGCTGCGTTTGTTTCTTTGTTCCCAGAGAAAGATTCCACACCCGGAACGCCACCGGAGGTCATCAGCGCCACCTACAGGTGGCAAAAGTCAGTCAGGAGTTATCTGCCTCGAGGGCAGAACCACCGTGTGAGAATAGGGCAGGGGGTTGGCCATCACATGAGACTCCACGTGTTCCCGCGAGAATTGCTGGGTGTAAAAAATACCCGGGGTCGGTGACCTGAAGTTCGCAAACAAACATGGCCACCTTGTTAGAGAAAGGTCGACCTAGTCTCGCCTTCTAGGGAACGCAGAGACGGACCAGACAGGGCTGACGACATGGGACTGCGATAGGCGTACCGCACTTCGTGATGCTCAGTTTCACTTTTGGACCTCACTGGGAATTCCACTCATGCCTGCACTCTCCATGTAAAAATAAATGTTCATACGGTTGCAAGAATGGACAAGCGTGCACAGTATAGTGTTATCGCTTCCGTGCAAGATGATATCATTTAATTGAATCAGTTGAAAGAGATACGATAGCGTCTCATAATTTGGAGCAAATCAACCTCTCTCTCTCTCTCTCTCTCGCTCTCTCTCTCGCTCTCTCTTTTTCTTCATCCTCTTTCTCTTCTCTCTCTTACACACACTCACCAGAGACTCACTCATATTCACAGACTCAATCATATTCACGCACTCACTCCCACTCATATTTGCTTGCTGGCTCGACTCACTCACTTGCACACTCACTCACTTGCACACTCACTCACTTGCACTAACTCACTTGCACTAACTCACTCACTCGCACACTCACTCACGTGCACTAACTTACTTGCACTCACTCACTCACTCACTCACTCACTCACTCACTCACTCACTCACTCACTCACTCACTCACTCACTCACTCACTCACTCACTCACTCACTCACTCACTCACTCACTCACTCACTCACTCACTCACTCACTCACTCACTCACTCACTCACTCACTCACTCACTCACTCACTCACTCACTCACTCACTCACTCACTCACTCACTCACTCACTCACTCACTCACTCACTCACTCACTCACTCACTCACTCACTCACTCACTCACTCACTCACTCACTCACTCACTCACTCACTCACTCACTCACATCACTCACTCACTCACTCACTCACTCACTCACTCACTCACTCACTCACTCACTCACTCACTCACTCACTCACTCACTCACTACTCACTCACTCACTCACTCACTCACTCACTCACCACTCACTCACTCACTCACTCACTCACTCACTCACTCACTCACTCACTCACTCACTCACTCACTCACTCACTCACTCACTCACTCACTCACTCACTCACTCACTCACTCACTCACTCACTCACTCACTCACTCACTCACTCACTCCACTCACTCACCCACCCAACCACTCACCCACCCACCCACCCCCACTCACTCACTCACTCACTCACTCACACTCACTCACTCACTCACTCACTCACTCACTCACTCACTCACTCACACTCACTCACTCACTCACTCACTCACTCACTCACTCACTCACCACTCACCTCACTCACTCACTCACTCACTCACTCACTCACTCACTCACTCACTCACTCACTCACTCACTCACTCACTCACTCACTCACTCACTCACTCACTCACTCACTCAC
>JAWQFJ010003708.1:0-19557 GCA_034096865.1 Theodoxus fluviatilis
CTTGGGGAGAAATGAAAGTGTACCCACTCGAGTTTTGTTCGTCCACACAGCCATTTAAGATAGTCAACTCAAAACCCACACATAGCTCGAGTAGGTACTCTCCAAACTCATTCACAGTTTCATCGACAGCAAATCTCGATTCTTCTAATACGTTTGAAAAAATGTCACTGAGATTGTCAAAATAGTTTGTATTAAGGCAGCCTGTCCGAGCATTGAAATCGCCGCAGATAATCATGGAGCAATCGTCATGTACTTCACACACATCAAGGATACATTTGCACAAGACATCAATTCCATTACTGTAACCAGTTAACTCGTAGTAGGGGGAAGCAATAGGAGGAATGTATACATTGAACATCAAAATGTCCCTCTCACCGTGGTAGAATTCTTTACAGATTTTAAATATTATGGTATTATCACATTTGCATTCTATTAACTGGAAAAACTTCTGCACTGAGCGATGGATCAGACAAACAACACCACCCGACATTCGGCCGTGACTAGAGAGTTTCTTTGCAGGAGAGACAAATGCCGCATGATCAGGCAGCAAATGAGACAATTCTACTGTGAGCATGAACGTTTCGCACAGGCATACAAAAGGGAAATTCTTTAAGATTGTAAAAAGGTCGGGGTCATCAAATTTCGAGGAGAGTCCATCAATGTTCCAAATTAACAAATCAAAAATAAAGGAGTGAACAGAACCATTAGGACTCACTTTGCCCGTTTCGTTGACAGGACTTCGGCCACCCCATCATTTGCCGCCGCCTCTACCACCTCCTCTGCCTCGAGCGGCGGAACGAGTCATTCGACGACCCGTGGAGTCGCTTCTCTCTCGCCGCTCTTCTGTGTGGAGAACTCCGCCGCGGTAGTACGCGAAGTACCCGTCCTCTCTGGCTTGTCGGATGTTGTCGCGCTGTTTTTCGGTGAGGTCGGTCGACACACCTACTCCCTTGGCCTTCAGCTCCTGCCTGCTTTGGAGAATGGCGACTTTGTCGGTTGATCGGAGCAGTTTGGCGATGAGCGGTCGCGTCTTCCCCTCCCTGCGATTGCCCACACGGTGTGCACGCGCGATATCACTGGCTTGGAGGGGGTTGGCCAGCACTTCGTTGACCGTTAGATCAAAAGTCGCCACGCAATCCTCGTGGTTATCGCGGCTCGCGCTGACGTCAGGCTCGGGAATCCCATACAGCAGTACGGCGCCTCGGCGGCTACGTTGTTCCTGCGCTTCAAATTTTTCTTCGATGTCGTTTAGTGCTTTGTTTACATCATACTGGACACTATCCAAGCTGTCTATTACTTCATCTTGCTCTACGAGTCTCTTCCGCAGCGAAGCCACTTCCTTCTCAAGGTCACACACCTTACTGGTCAGGACGGAAAGTTCGTCATGTAATTTCTGCGTTTCACTTTGCAGCAGAGATTTGAACTGTTCCGTCATCTGCTCCATCCACATCTTCCCAAAACTCTCCAAATCTTCTCTCTCGACAGGCCCGGGCTGTTCCTCAATGTCACCTCCCAGCAGTAGCAGTTGCGATCGATCGTAGGTGTAGCCGACAGATGTAGCACCAGAAGGACAAACGAAGCGAGCAGAGATCATTCCGTAGCCGTTTCCTCTCCCCATCGCGCCAGGCAAACGTGCCAAGCGACGACTGCTGCACCAAGTAGTATCGCCATACACAACATCAGTCGCTTGGCAAGAGCAAGTGGCAAACCCAACTTGCCTTCAACATCCTTCTTGCAGTAGCGGCGTCGCAGACGCGCAGCATAAGATCCGATTCGAGCTCTATACGTTTGGAGCTCGATGCCCATGGCGGTGAGCGGAGGTGAAAACGACTCACCTTGCAGCAATTCGAAAAGTCTCCAAATGCGATGAAACACAAACCTCACAAATGAAAATAATAAGAGAGAGAGAGAGAGAGAGAGAGAGACAGACAGACAGACAGACAGACAGACAGACAGACAGACAGACAGACAGACAGACAGACAGACAGACAGACAGACAGACAGACAGACAGACAGACAGACAGACAGACAGACAGACAGACAGACAGACAGACAGACAGACAGACAGACAGACAGACAGACAGACAGACAGACAGACAGACAGACAGACAGACAGACAGACAGACAGACAGACAGACAGACAGACAGACAGACAGACAGACAGACAGACAGACAGACAGACAGACAGACAGACAGACAGACAGACAGACAGACAGACAGACAGACAGACAGACAGACAGACAGACAGACAGACAGACAGACAGACGACGAACGAACGAAAACTTTATTGCTGGGGCCTCCGGCCCATTGCAAGGTGTACATTATCAACAGTTTTAACAGCACCACAATGCACAACAGTCAATACATGTTGTAAACACATGCGTCGGTGGGTCGAGCGATTGGTTCTACTGGCAATAATACATTAACTAATCGCTGAACACGAGCTGATTCATCTCAGATAAATCCAATGCTTCTGCTCTTATCTTAAAGGAATAATGTAAAAAATTTTGAAACATTTCGAACTGTCAGAATTTCATCAGTTGTGAACAGATATTTGATGGTTTCATGGACATCGGATTGTAAGTATGGCGTTATATATCTTTGTCTTAAAACTGAAAGGGCGGGGCAACACAACAGAAAATGCAGTTCATCCTCCTCTTCCTCCATACATATTGGACAGACATTTGAATGATTTTGTGGTTTGTATCTGTTCTTATGTACAAACAATTCACTAATTCCTAGTCTGAATCTCACCAAGTGGTCTCTGAAGAATCGTTTATCAACTGCATATAAATATGGTTCAAGCACTCGATCCGTTTTAAACAGTCTATAGAAAGAGCACCGGCTGCTTTCTTGCACCCTGCTTCTCCATTCATTGTCATATTCTCTTATCATTTTTTCCTTTATATTCCTGAGGAACTCTGTCTCATTATGTACGTTTTGACTAGTCCATTCCCTCTCGAGATTGTACCTACACAGCAATGATTTGACATTTGAAGCCCAATTAGTTTTACAATGAACTGAGTTGCACATCATCCGATAGACTTTGAATGGATATCTGTCTTGGTCCATCCTGATGATTTTTAACCAGTACTTTATGGTCCGCAAAGCAGCATTTATACTCAGTGGGTATCTGCCAGTGTCTCCATAAACCATTGCATTGGGGGTTCTAGAAGCAACATTTAGGAACCACTTTAATACAAACAGATGGACATTTTCAATGTGTTTACAGTCGTTCAGACCCCACAGCTCAGATCCATATAACAACATTGGCTGAATTTGTACATCAAAGACTTTGAAAAGTAAATCAGGTGTAACAATGCTCAGTTTGCGTAGGGACTTAAGTATTTGAATAGAACCTGCTTTGGCTCTACCTGAAATGTCTGACAGGATGGTATTCGTGCACAATCTTGTAGACAATGTTATACCGAGATACTTGTACTGTGAAACCACTTCCAGCTTCTCCTTTCCAAGTACCCACTTTTCATGTGCAGCGACATGACCACCATTTCTAAATATCATCACCTTTGTCTTATTCGGATTTACAACTAGTCCCAGTCTGTCTGATGCCATCTTTAGACTGTTTATCTGATTCTGCAGACCAGGCACCGTGTCAGACAAAAGAACAATGTCATCCACGAAAAGCAGCAAAAACAGCTCAACACCATTGGGTTCAATTTGTATTCCATGTTTCCCTTTTTCAATAATTTCCCTGCTGAGGCAGGAAACTAGGTAAGAAAATAGAAGAGGACTCAATTTGCAGCCCTGCTTCAGGCCCCGGCAGCAATCGAAGGAACCTGATACCCCCTCCCGGCATCTTACACAGCATCTTACAGTATCGTACATTGCTTTGATCATGCCGCCCATTCTACCCCGAACTCCGTAAAGTTCCAAGACCTTCCACAGAGCTTCCCTACTGACGGTGTCAAAGGCTTTTTGAAAATCAACAAACAGAGCATACACTTTTTGGTGCCTTTGTAGATACTTCTGTACAATGCTGGAAAGAACGAATACATTGTCGACAGTGGAGTATCCTCTTCTACACCCTGCCTGCTCTTCGCCAATGAGCTCGTTTTCATCTGCCCAAGCCTGCAGCCTCACTTTCAATACATGCAGGAATACTTTGCTTAAAGTGCTGCACAGGGAAATTCCTCTGTAATTGTCTGGTATATTTACAGGACCTTTCTTATGAATCGGAACAATTAAGGATTCGCACCATGAAGATGGGAATCGGCCTTGACTAAATATTGCATTGAAAAGCTTTAACAAGTGTGGTAACAAGATAGGTCCAGTGCACTTTAACATCTCTGACTGAACACCGTCTATGCCCGCTGCTGTGCTTGTCCTGAGAGATCTGATAGCTTCGGCAACCTCGGAAGTTGTTATATCAGAGTTCAGTACTGTGTCATCAGTAGTACAGAGTGGTCTATGACAGATTAGTTGTGGTGTCTGCTCATTTTCTGGTATCCTATACACATTTTGAAAGTGTTCTACCCACACCTCAGGATCTATATCTGGGAGTGCACTGGATCTGTAGTTTAAGGATCTGATTTGCTTCCAAAATACAGATGGATCACCAATGTTCATGTTCAGGTTATCCGTAAACATCCTTCTGAAATCGCGTTTCTTTGTTCGGAGTAAGCCTTTGTAATTATTCCGCCTTCTTACATAAACCTTCTTTTCTTCCAGAGTCCTAGAGTGTAAAACTTTTCTCAGCTGCTTGCTGGCTGATTTTCTAGCTTCTGTACATTCCTTGTCATACCATCTACTTTGGAAAGTGCGCTTGCTTTGCCTTACACGTTTTTTCAGAAAGTCAGCAGCCTCCAACAAACATTTCGTTATCTTTTCCGTAACAAGGTTCACGTCGAGGTTACATTCATTCCAGTACAGTCCCTGACTAATCTCAGCGAGTCCGTGTATGACATTATTTCTATAGTCATCAGTATATCTATTATTCCATATTATTATAGTGTCTTCCTTAGAATACTTCACAACTCTAGAGCAATCATGTACCTGACCTTTGAAACTCAACTTTAAATACATATGATTCGATAACACGGATTCACCAATCTTGAAGGACTTGCAGCTAAATAAAACATCTCTAGTACCAATGCAGTAATCAATGACGCTACAACCACCTGTCGACACAAATGTGTACTTATTAGAGTTATCAGCATCAACATAGCCATTGAGGATAATTAGATCAAATGCCAGACAGAGATCAAGCAATGATTTACCGAATTCGTTGACTGTTTCATCAGATGAGGAACGAGTGTCTTCGAGCACACTACAGCACATATCCTGCAGACAATCAGTATTTGCCGTGTTCAGGAGACCTGTTCGTGCATTCAAATCGCCACACAGAAGTATAGAGCATTCACAATGTCTTTCCACAACATCAAGTATACATTTACCTAAGGCATCTACTCCATTAGCATCATCTAGCCCTTCATAGTGTGGGGAACCGATTGGTGGGATATACACATTGAACATCAGTACATCGCGATCCGTACCAAACAGCTCCCTACCCACTCGGAACACCAGAACATTCCCTAACTTACAGTCCACCAACTTAAAATATTTTGCGAGGGATCGGTGAATCAAACAAACAACACCCCCCGACATTCTACCTCGACTAGAGAGCTTTCTGGCAGGCGAGACGTAACAGTCATGATTGGGCAAGGAGTGGGACAAATCCAGATAACTTACAAAGGTTTCACATAAACATGAGAAGGATGACTTATTGAAATCTCGAAAAATTCTAATTAGATCAAATGCCAGACAAAGATCAAGCAATGATTTACCGAATTCGTTGACTGTTTCATCCGATGAGGAACGAGTGTCTTCGAGCAAACTACAGCACATATCCTGCAGACAATCAGTATTTGCCGTGTTCAGGAGACCTGTTCGTGCATTCAAATCGCCACACAGAAGTATAGAGCATTCACAATGTCTTTCCACAACATCAAGTATACCCACTCGGAACACCAGAACATTCCCTAACTTACAGTCCACCAACTTAAAATATTTTGCGAGGGATCGGTTAATCAAACAAACAACACCCCCCAACATTCTACCTCGACTAGAGAGCTTTCTGGCTGGCGAGACGTAACAGTCATGATTGGGCAAGGAGTGGGACAAATCCAGATAACTTACAAAGGTTTCACATAAACATGAGAAGGATTACTTATTGAGGATCTCGAAAAATTCAGGTTCATCAAATTTTGACAGAATACTATCAATGTTCCATACAATCAACACAAAAGGCATAGTCAGTGCAACGGTCTGACTACGGGGCACATTACCAGTGTGACCAGATGTATCCGGATCAGCGACAGGGCCTCGGCCTTCATCCTATCTGTCCGATCGGCCGCCTTCCAACGTAGTAGCACGAGCAGCGGAGCGCGTCACGGGACGGTTGCGGTCAGGTGGCACGCGTCGCTCCTCACGGTGAAGGACTCCACCCCTGAAGAAAGCAAAGTATCCCTCCTCTTGAGCTTGGCGTAATTCCTCTCGCTGCCGCACAGTCAGATCCGACGACACTCCTATCCCCTTGACTCTCAAGTCCTTTCTTCTCTTGAGGATGTCTATCTTGTCGGCCGAGCGCTTCACGCATGCGATCAGTGGACGAATTTTACCCTCTGTGCGCCTGCCAACACGGTGTGCCCTGGTGATGTCGCTCACTTGCAGAGGGTTCGGTAGCACGCTGTTGACGATCTGCACGAACTTCTCCTCGCACTTTTCGTGACTGCCCTCATTGTTCGCCTCTTCTGGCACGCCGTACAGCAGAATGTTGTCGCGGCGACTGCGTTGCTCCTGTGTCTCTAATCTGTCATCCAAGTCTTTAACCGCATCCGCCAGTTCACTCTGGTTGTTTTTCAGCTGCTCAATGTCCTTGGTATGAGAGACCATCTTGTTTTTGATTTCAGCTACCTGATTCTCTATATTTGAGACCTTCTCTGTCAGTGCAGCCAAATCATTCCTAATTTTCTGCGACTCGTTAGCAAGGGCAGCCAAAAAACTATTTGTCATTGTCGCACCAAAAGCGTCCAAGTCTTCTTTCTCGACAGGCCCAGGGTTGACCTCCACATCTGATGCCAAAAGAAGCAGCTTTGATCTGTCAAACTCATAAGGTGTAGAGGTGGAGCTTGGTTCTTTTCTGCATACAAATTCGGACGGGTAGAGATAGCCCTCAGACACGACAGTATGGCGGCTTGAAACAAAGCCTCGGTTGAGCATAGCTCCCGCCAAGGTGATGAGGAAAATGGTGAGGAGTAGAGAACAAAGAGTTTTCCAAAACCACACATCAAACTTGCCTTCAGGGTCGTACTCGGATTCGCGGTTGCGGGAGCGACGAGAGCGCATACGCGGTGCGAAAGTTCCGATACGAGCTCGCCACAGCTCGATCTCAACTCCCATGGCGAGTAAACCAATGAACACAAACTCAGTTCAATTATTTAGCAAAAAGTCAACTATTCGTTGCGGAAAATGGAGAGCTAAAGTTATTCACAACTCACAGTATTCTGTAATGTATCATGGCGCGATGTTTCACAACACAAATGTTTCTATAGGCACAGCAAAAGGGTAATCCAACCGCTGACCCACCACGGAGCTCTGTCAATACACGTCCGTCTCAGTCGGGTGCAAAGGCGCAGAGGGGGAGAGAGAGAGAGAGAGAGAGAGAGAGAGAGAGAGAGAGAGACAGAGAGACAGAGAGAGAGAGACAGAGAGAGAGACAGAGAGAGAGACAGAGAGAGAGACAGAGAGAGAGACAGAGAGAGATATTGATTGATTTCTTTATTCAGCCAACGACCCCTTTGATATGTTTATCTATATACACGCTTTTGAACAGTATTGCAATGAATAACTATACAAGAGATGTACTACAAACAACATTGAGGACCCTAAAACCAGTGACGAATACTCGCTGTACATCACTGGATCGATAACCTGCATTTTGAATCTCGATGATAACACTTGTAAATTCAAGATACAGTTAAATAGATTGTTAAAGGTGTTTTCAATGATGATTGCAGCTTTGTACGCTTATATAAGAGCAAGACTGCAATATTAAGTAGGCACAAGAACCTCTATTTGAGCAACATTTTTCAGATCGACGTTTAAAAGGCATAAAATACAAGCATTGCGATATCCCCCGTTTTCAGTATTTCACGGTCTGTGCTTAAGTATATTTGGAAAGGAAACGAACGGCTTAAACCCACAAATTCACAGTCTGGTAAATATGATACAGATGAAAGTACACATGACATGATTATAATAAATGAAAGCATTCACCGACAATGTACATGCTGTATACACACGAAAAAGCCAGGAAAGCAGAAAATTGAAATGTAGCAACACTAGATGTACAGTCAGGAGTTCACTCCAGGCAATACGCTTATGTTTGCTAGTTTCTTCTCTGTCTTAATGCGTAGTGAATGAACATCGCCGCATCTCTTGTTTTTCGGTACCTGCTCCCTCCATTAATATGCTCACAGCCCACTCCGGCATTACTCTTTAGTTGGCGCTTTAGGTATTTATTCCTAAGCTCGCTATAGATGGGACAGTACAAAATGAAATGTTCTTCATTCTCATCCTCTGTACAAAATGCACACTTCATGTTCAAGTCCTGCCTGTTATTGTATTGTTGGTTTTTCTGAAGATCATTGATTCCAAAGCGAAATCGCACGAAATAGTCACGAAATTTCTTAATGGTAAGACTATTCAAATAATAATGTGCACCAAAGTTACCTTTAAATAATGAATACCAGTGAAATCTAGCACTGGTTGTACATTTTTCATGCCATATTTGGTAGAAGCAGTCCTTTAGATTATTTCTGAACTGCTTCAAAAAAGCTTTTTCATCTCTGACTCCTCCATTTAGCCATACATATGAAAAGCCAGACTTACATAACCCAATTGAAACTGTGCGAATTTTGTTTTAGTATGACGTATGCTTGTTTTATAAATCTTGCGGCTGGCATCGCGGATAACTTGAGCCAGTATTTGACAGCCCTGGTGTTATGAAAGACAGACAGAGAGTATCTGCCAAGATCTCCGTAACCCATGTGATTGGGTGTTTGTATGTCGAGACCGAGAATGTTCTTGCAAGCGAATGTATGGACCCTCTCGATATTGTCTGCTTTACTCCAGCCCCATACCTCTGAGCCGTACAGCAAAGCTGACTGTGCGTGCGCGTCAAAGATCTTGCAGAACACTTTGGGACTTCGTGTGCAAGCTCCACATTGCCTCTAAGGTCTGAACAGCCTTCAGTTTTCCCTTTGTTGCCAGATCATCAGTACAAACACTCATCGACAATCTAGTGGAATTAAATACACCAAGGTTTTTATATTTGTTTACTACTTCTAAGATCGTGTTGTCAAGGAATCATTTTTCTGCTTTCGCAAAGTGCCCATCCTTACACAAAACCATAACTGGTTTTATCAACGTTTATCTTCAGACCTAATGATTTAGACACCCTGGCTAGGTTATCAAGTTGGTTTGGGAGCCCAGTAGGGGTAGTAGAGAGGAGAACAATGTCATCCGCAAATAGAAGGGGAAAAAGTTATTTCGTTCCTGATAGAAGCCGTACACCTTGTTTACCATAAGTGCGGGTGTGGTCAGCTACAGAGTTCATGAAGAGATATTATTGGACTCTCCAAGGCTCCCTGCTTCACACCAGCTGGGTATCTGAAGAAGTTTGACAGTGTACATTTCCATCTAACACAGGACAGAACTTGAGCATACGTTGATTTTAGCATTCCAATGAATTTGGTTGAGACCTGCACTTTCAAGGGCACACCAGAGTAGATCCCGGTTCACAGAATTGAAAGCCTTCTCGAGATCAATGAAGGCTACATACAGCTTCCCACGACACTCCCTGTAGACTTACTTCAGGTTCTCCATGTATAACGTAAAGATATGGTCAATTGTTGAGTGCTCCAGTCTCAAGCCCGCCTGTTCTTGACAGGACTTATTTTGACTGCCCAGAGGACGCAAACGGCTCGTCAATATGGAAGAGAATATTTTGCTAAGTGTGCTCAGGAGAGATATGCCTCGATAGTTATTTGGGTCCATCCTGGATCCTTTTGCATATAGTGGATTTATGACAGTGGAAAGGACTGAGTCTCGAAAAGGACATAAAAAGTATTGTCAAGAAGGGACCACTTTGAAACACTCGCCCGGGATATCGTCCAGACCTGGCGATTTCCCAGGATTTATTTTATGTATGGCCAAGGATACCTCTTCAATGGATATCGCATCGTCTAGCACATCGACTCTTTGGGTGTGCAAGGACCCTTGGATGTCGTCTCCGTCAACCAATGAAGTATTTCCATCGAATTGTCGATGAAACAGGCCTTCAAAGTGATTTTTCAAACACCTATGTCGATGTCGACATAAGCAGCTGGCTTGTTCGTTGCCTTCCTCACCAAGAGCCAAACTTTGCGTGAATCACCTATGCTGTCGAGGAGAGCGATCCGGGAGAAAATGAGGTAACTTCTTCCCTTCTCGTGGATGATGCGTTTGTAAGTCTTTCGAGTACCTATATAGTTATCTTTGTGTGCTAAGGATGTGTGTTTTCTGTATTTTGTTAATGCACGTTTTGTTTCCTTTTTTGCAATGAAGCACTCGTGATCGTTCCAGGGCGATCAGTTTGCTGGGAATTATGATCTTTTAGTCAAGACGTCTTTCCTCATACACTCAGCACAGGAGAGAATGGCCGAATTGAATGTCTAAAGAGCTAATTCCACTGAAGTCTCGATCATCTCTGATGCGCTTTCTAGCAGTTCCGAAAACTGAAGAGCTTTGACATTCTCTCGGAACTCACTTGCTTTGTCATTGTTCCACATAACTTTTGAAATGTACGTCTTTTTTCATAGCAGTTTGCAGATGCGAGTCGGAGAGCCAGCATTAATCTCCAGAGGCATGTGTTTGCTTTCCACACGGTCTGCGACGTCAAGGTCAAAATAGCAGTTTGTGTAGTCGCCAGACACCAAGCAATAGTCGATTACACTGACTCCGTTTGAGGACATATAATGTGTATCGACCCTCCCTGTCGCCAAAGGTGCGTCCGTTGATGATGCACAGTGGGTGCACTGTAACTAAGCACAGTTTCTTTCATATATAAAAGCGTTTTCGTTGCAGTCTTGTGACACGCGATGCTGCGCCAAGGAGGGACAATTAGAAGAACACTGCTCTAGTTTATCATCGTTGTCCCCTTCATCTACCACATTTTGTGTGTCCCAGGCTCCACTCCGGCATTCATGTCACCACAGATCATTATAGCCCATTCCGGAAAGGCCTCTTGCATGTGCAAGAGGGCATCTTACAGCAGAAACAAGCTACAATGCGTGTCCCTGTCCTTGTAATAGGGGGGTTCGAGCGGTGGGACATATGTAACAAGCAAAATCATATTACCAGCTGCTAAGCTTGTTATTTTCACAGCGATCAGATTTTTATACTTAACATGTACTCGAGTTATAAAGGATGTCAAGTGTTTCTTCATCAGAACAACGACTCCACCTGATCGTCGTCCCTAACTAGAAAGTTGTATAGCTGGTGAATGAAATGCCACATGGTTATCAAATCGAACATTAACATCAAATGATTCTGCCGTGAACGTTTCCAGCAGACATCATATATCAAATTGTACAATGTAGTCCATGAAACCTGGTTCATTTAATTTTGAAGTGATGCCATCTATGTTCCAACACACAATCTGTAGATTTTCAGGTATCCGAGGATGTACATGTACACAAAACTCTTGGTTTTTCCGCACCAAGGATAGTGCGTTGGAACCAAACAGATGCTGATTCATACTTGTCGGGCGTCGGCCTTCCCGTCAAATCGTCTCCCCATCTGCTGCTGACTGTGGAGACAAACTTCTTGTTCGATGGTGTCGTCCATTCCACACAGACAAGTGTCTGTTGTCACAACGACGTGAGCTATTCTTCCTAAGAATGCCTCTGTTCTGTTGAGAGACTTGCACCACAAATTTAAGACCGTCTGTATCAACGAACTCCACGCGAGTCGAACTAGTACTCCGTAAAGGTGCCCCGTTATTTTTACTGGAGTCCAGCCACTTCAACAGATTACTCTGAGTTTGTCGTTTTAGGCCCGGGTTCTGACCCGCAACCCCCCTGTGGGTTGGGGGTAAGAATTGACCCACCGCGTCACCCTACGCGATTCGTAAGAGGCGAATAACTAGGGACACCGTGACTTGATTTGCGTTCACTCTAAACTGTTCTAGTGATGTTCTGCTTAATGGCCTTATATCGCCTTCGAAGGCTGATAGGCCGTAAAACACCATCAATCCAATCCAGTCTGACCCGCACTTATTGTCAAAGTGGCTTGTGGGTGCGTTACACCATTATCAACGATAGAATAGGAGGAGGCAGAAGAATTCGTACTCTTGTCTCCGTCTCCGCGTGAACATCCCTGGCAGGTGCACAAACGGTCGCATCTGGCCAGATGTGATCCTCTCCATTGGAGCACAAGTTAGCTTGATCTTGCTTGGAAGCTCCAGTCTCTAGGGAGGAATCTAACAAATCATCCACCGTCGGATCAGCAGTCACCGCATCCCCGCCACATACAGGAGGCAAGATCCTCGGCAGCCCTGACACCAGAGTTTCGTGTTCATAATCTAATGAGGACACTGCGCCGTGTCTGCGTTTGCGAATGGCCACAGCCGAGCCTCAGTTCTGGTAACTGAAAACTGCAGCTGTGACTCCTTTTAATCTGGCAAGGAGGGAAGCGAGCGAGTTCCGCTCCATTTGGGTGATAAAAGCGCCAGGCGGAAGGGAGGACCTGCGGTAAAAACCCAAGTGGGAAAAGCACGGCTCCTACCCTTCCTAGAGTCTCTGGGGACTCGATCAAACAAATAATCATTCAGTACATGGAAAGCAACATAGGTGGGACATGTAAATCGATGTACAGGATGGTAATGGAAGAGGAAAGGTTGAAGGTCGACAAGTGTAGGTATGTGACCCCGCCAATGGAACTATCCAATATGGTTTCGAAACAAAACCGCTAGGAGGGAGTGTACAACCCAACCCACTCGATTGGCCCTCGGCCAGAGAACTCGGGGAGGCCTGATGGACACCAATCAAATGTGAATAGAGGGGCGGTACCAAAATTACTACTCGGAAACAACGACGCAAACACTGTCCATGATCAACCCCAAGTGTACAAGGAAAGAATCATTGGGGAGGCACGATGTACGGCTATCAAACGGGAAAATTTGGGAGCTATTCCCAATTACAATCGAACGTGAAAAGTACCCAAAGTACAATCAAACGTGAATCGTGGGGCCGTTCCGAAATTACCAGTCGGAAACACCGCCGCAAACACATGTCATGAAAAATTCACAACTTGCAAGAGCACTATGGACGCCAATCAAACGTAAAAACTCCAAGGAAAGAACATCGGGGAGGCCCAAGTCCGTCATTCGAACGGGAACTTGTTTCGTGGCTGTTTCAAAATACAATCAAACGTAAAGGGTGGGGCAGTTCCGAGAGTACAATTCGAAAACGACGACGCAACAGACGTCAATGAAAAATCCCAACTGTACAAGGAAAGAAAAATTCGGGGAGGCACTCTGTATGTCATGCAAACAGGAAAATTTAGGGCTGTTCCCAAAATACCATCAAACGGGAAAAGCGGTGCAGTTCCAAAGTCACCATTCGGAACAGACGCGGCAACACATGTCAATGAAATCCCAAATGTACAAGGAAAGAAAATTTGGGGATGGGGAGGCACTACCTACGCCAATGAAACATGAAAAAGTGGGGCTGTTCTGAAAACAATGCAACGTAAAGGTGGGGCAGTTCCGAAATGACCATTTCGAATCACATGTCATGAAGAATGCCAAATGGACAAGGAAAGAATTTTTTTTTTTTTTTTTTTTTTTTTTTTTTGGGGGGGGGGGGGGGGGGGGGGTAGGGGCACGATGGCCGTCAATCCCCATAACCCAAGTGGGGCTGGTCCAAAATAGAATTCGTATATGACGCCGCAAACATATGTCAATGCAAACCCAAATGTACCCACCACAGAAAAGTGTGTGGGTGTGTGTGTACACGTGTGTATGTGTGTGTGTAGAAATTACCCAATTTGAAAAGTATCTCCGCAAGAAAAGGAACTGTGAAAGGATGGGTGGCTGGAGGGGCATGAGTGCGGTTATTGAATTGAGAAAAACAAATTTTACTCGCCAGACTGAACGGGGCGTCGTGTGCTTGGCTCTCTGCTTGGAGCTCCAATGATAGCGTGGGTTACCTTCGCGTGTGTACGGGCGCCGGCGCATGCGCGGCGCTAGATCTGTCCAGGAAAAAATCCCAGTCCCTGGTCACGGCGACCTTACTTCCTGGCGTCTTACATAAATGTCTTTGCGCTTCACGCAAATTTCTTTATGTTATCCGCCATAATTTGATATCAAGGGAGCATGCAGAGAAGAAACCACAATGAAAACGGGTCTGCGTTTGCGAATGGCCACAGCCGAGCCTCAGTTCTGGTAACTGAAAACTGCAGCTGTGACTCCTTTTAATCTGGCAAGGAGGGAAGCGAGCGAGTTCCGCTCCATTTGGGTGATAAAAGCGCCATAGCGCGGACAGCCTCCGTCCAGGCTGTCCGTGCCACGCCCAAATGGAGGGGTGGAAAGGCGAATCCCAACAGCCCCCTAGTGGTTGTGGAACGGGTTGTGTAATCACAGCAAAGCTGAGACACATGAGGTGCCCGGATGTAACGGCAGAAAGCGGAGGAAGTTAAGGTATTCAGGAAGGGGGGATACCTGGCAGAAAACGAGGAGTGGTTTCGTGACAAGAAATAGTTGGAGGTTGTGAACCAGTGTAAATATCCAGGTGTCGCATTCATAACCAGATTATCTATGAGTGTCTGTGTGGATGACTTGGCCACAAAGGGTAAACAAAAAGCCGTTCTGATCCTCCCTACTCCTGGAGCAGAAATATGGGGAGGGAATGGAACCAGTGAACACCTTTGCATGTAAAAAGATCCTTGGACTGGACATCCGAACTCCCAAGCAAATGGTCTACAGAGGCCCCGGCAGGAACCCCATGTCCGTCAGGAGCATTGTGAGAGCAATCAAAAGATACAGATGGCGCAAGATTTCATCGATATTTGTCGTCGAAAAATCATTTTGGACTAGAGAAAAGCTTGTGGATGCTGGGCAAAATCCGGGCAACACCCCTGTCGGCCACCCCTGCCCTCTGACGTCGCCCGGGGGGGGGGAGGGGGAGGGAGGGGGGGGGGTGCGCTGAAGTGTCGCGGGTACCGGTAGGGCCAGCTTGGAAGGAGCAGCTGCGGTCTTCGGACGATGCTGTGGTCGACAGGTGGCCTCTCGGACCCCTGTAGACATTCTGTGGTTGGGAGGCATCCCATCCGCACCCCAGACGCTCGTCAGACTGGAGAGTATAGCGCGTGGGATGGGCGTGGGAGGGGCCAGCTCGGTGGAGACCGCTGAATCCCACGTGTGGTTGACATGGCTGGCAGAAGAGTAGACGTCTCAGGGCTCACCTGGTGGCCTCTCAAATGCGTGAGGGTGGCATCTGTCAGGAGGCCGGGGGTGGTGAGAGCCAGGTTGGAGGCAGCCGATGCGGTCCTCGGGCTTGTTCGTAGTCGACTGGAGGGTGGTGGGGGGGGGGGGGGGCAGGATGGGTGACACCTCTGCGGGCGGCTCAGGTGACGCCTGGTGGCCTCCCGCACTCCCGCGGAAGCTCTGCGTGGGGGCGGCACTGTGAGGAGGCCGGGGGTGGCGAGAGCCGCCGCGACGACCGCAGGGCCAAAGTCCGTGTTGGCCTGAGTCGACGGGGTGATGAGAGATCCGAGGGCTGTGTTGGCAGGAGGATGGGAGTGGGTGGTGACATCCACCGCAATAACCCCGTGTCCGAAGACCGCGTTCGCCGGAGCTGGGGAGGGCCGGGGTGGGGGAGCGGAAGGAGCAGGTGGCCCGGGAGCTGTGCCACGGAGAGCGCTGTGGATGGCGGGCAGAATACGCGCCAGCACCAAGTCGGCCACCGCAGCCACGTGACTTTCGTCCAGGAGGAGAGAGGGGGCAGGCTGCAGAGCCCCGGGTGGAGGTGTGGGCAGGTTGGAGGCAGCCGCTGTGGTCCTCCGGCGTTTTCGTGGTCGACTGGCGGCCTCTCGACCCCCAGCAGACGCATTATTGTTGGGCGGCATCTCGTCAGCCAACGCGGTCCCCGGCCGCTCGTCGGGCTGGAGAGTAGGGCGCGATGGGGGGGCAGGCTCGGGGGAAAACCTCCTCGGGCGGCTCAGGTTACGCCCGGCGGCTCCCCGCCCTCCCGCCGAGGCTCTGCGTGTGGGTGGCACTGAAAGAGAGCAATGGCAGACGGCAGCATGGTAGTCGGTGGGTGAGGAGAGCCGAGGGCGTGGTGTATGCGCTTATGGTATAATAAAGGTTTTTCCGCCCGGAGGATAGGCAATACCATAGTACTGTAATAGCATCATCCTGTGACCAGCAAATGAAAACGACCCTGTCCCAGGGTCAAAGTAGGCCTTGGGGAACTCCACCAAGATAAGGGGGGAAACCAGGGTGGGGAAAATGTTTTGAGGGACAGCGAGAAGACCCATCCCTCCACGCTCTGGGAAAAAAAGGGGGGGGGGGTGAAGGGGTGTGTGGCGGGACGCAAACACGACAAAGTCAGGGGCCATGCAAGCGCCGCCGAGAGTCGGACGTTATCTTGTTTGCTGTCTCCTCGCCCGACGAGGTGGATAGTGGCCCTTTGTGTTTTACAGATAACTGGTTTGGTGGGTGCGTGGGTTTTGTGTTTTGCGGGTGTGTGGGCAATTTTGCCCATTCTTCTCGTCGCGAATTACTGTGCGCTGGAGCGCCCAAAAAGGCAAGCAGGACCACAATTCCAGCGGGTGGGAGAGCAAAGGCGCCTCCTGCCTGGACTGGGGGGCAACTCACAGCCCCGCACAGCAGACGAGATGCCCTTTCCACTGGAATGTGCGCTGGAGCGCCAAAAAGGAAGCAAAAAGGAAGTAAAAGCAAGCAAGACCACAATTCCAGCAGGTGGAGAGCAAAGGCGCTTCCCGCCTGGACAGGGAGGCGACCCGCGGCCCCGCACAGCAGACGAGATGCCTTTTCCACTGGAATGTGCGTTGGAGCGCAAAAAAGCTAGCAAGACCACAATTCCAGCAGGTGGGAGAGCAAAGGCGCGTCCCGCCTGGACTGGGAGGCACCCGCGGCCCCGCACAGCAGGCGAGATGCCTTCTCCACTGGAATGTGCGCTGGAGCGCAAAACTTAAACCAAGCAAGACCACAATTCCAGCGGGTGGGAGAGCAAAGGTGCCTCCAGCCTGGACTGGGAGGCCCCCGCGGCCCCGCACAGCAGACGAGATGCCTTTTCCACTGGAATGTGCGTTGGAGCGCAAAAAAGCTAGCAAGACCACAATTCCAGCAGGTGGGAGAGCAAAGGCGCGTCCCGCCTGGACTGGGAGGCACCCGCGGCCCCGCACAGCAGGCGAGATGCCTTTTCCACTGGAATGTGCGCTGGAGCGCAAACTTAAACCAAGCAAGACCACAATTCCAGCGGGTGGGAGAGCAAAGGTGCCTCCCGCCTGGACTGGGAGGCAAACCGCGGCCTCGCACAGCAGACGAGATGCCCTTTCCACTGGAATGTGCGCTGGAGCACCAAAATAGCAAGCAAGACCACCATTCGAGCGGGTGGGAGAGCAAAGGCGCCTCCCTTCTATTGTACCGAGCGCCTGAGAGCACAAGAGCCGACAATGCTAGTTTTCAGGCAGTGTGGCACCCCGGTAATGATCATAAAGTTTTTGCGCACATTGTAAAATGAACAAATGTCAGGAATCAGGCGACATTGTAAAATGAACAAATGTCAGGAATCAGGCGAATGAGAGCGTAAAATGTTTTGCACACATTGTGTAGAAATGAGAAAATGATATACTCGACATTGTAAAATGAACAAATGTCAGGAATAAGGCGTTTTTGCGCACATTGTAAAATGAACAAATGTCAGGAATCAGGCGACATTGTAAAATGAACAAATGTCAGGAATCAGGCGAATGAGAGCGTAAAATGTTTTGCACACATTGTGTAGAAATGAGAAAATGATATACTCGACATTGTAAGATGAACAAATGTCAGGAATAAGGCGAATGAGAGCGTAAAATGTTTTGCACACATTGTGTAGAAATGAGAAAATGATATACACGCAAGGGGGTAGTGGTTGGGTGAGTGGGCGAGGGGGGCCTATCATCCATGTGATCAAAGGTCACGCCTATTGTGCATCCTTCGTGAACTGTGCCAGAGTCACCACTGACTCCGGTTCAAGGGGAGAGAGATAGTCCCAGAGGGACCAATTGTGGTTCTGGATGCACAAAGCAGCTGCAAGACCATCGCGCACAACAATCTGAACGTACAACAAGCGTTGTCCGATACAACAAAATGCCTGAATTAAAAAGGAACCGGAGCTATCGCTAGCTGTGGCAACACAAGCCAGTGGAAAAGAATGGGGTGGGGGGAAGGGGTAGGGGGTGGGGGGTGGGGGGTTGGGGAGGGGGGCGAGGGGCCCCAGCCAGCATGACAGGAATCCAGCGCGGAACCCAACCCGGGGTTGGGTTAGGGGAAGGACGGCGTGAGCCGACCCATGTGTTGTCGCCATCGCTATGAGGTAGTCTAGTTCTCTTACAATCTAGGGAGGACATTGTAGATCGTCCCTGTCTCTGACTGAGGAGAGGATAAGGCACTGCCAGACTCTGCCTCCACGCGTAGCACAAGAGTAATTGCGTTGGAGGGGGACAACGAGGAATTTGCAGACATCGCTACGAAGGAAGGAGCAGAGGGGAAGGACGATGTGCTCCTTTGTGCGAAGAGGACGAAGATGAAAAAGATGCCAATTTAGAGGAGCCGATCATAGATATGGTGCACGAACTGCTGACCGAAGAACATGGTGTTGTCTGAGCAGACGGCCTCCCGCCAGCCAAACTAACAACAGGCACGCCAGACGCTGAGACGGTACCCAGCGTTGTAGTACTAGCATCATAATAAAATACTGAGAGAATGGCATCGATCCACCAGGATAATGGAGACGAACAGCTGTCTGATGATGACAACAGTTTCTTATGTTGCACACAAAAGCAGTGATCCATGCTTGTGCATGTCCGAACACACGTTACAGACCAAATGCGTTACATACTATATGAACGGGTCAGACGTAAACGGATCATTAACAATCTGCGAGTTTGGAAGACGTGGATTGCACAAGGAACAGCTTCACATTACCGAAACAGAAGCTTACATAAGAACCAATGAGCCGAAACGTATTCGCATGTCGAATTATTGTATTGAATTGAGAAAAACAAATTTTACTCGCCAGACAGAACGGGACGTCGTGTGCTTGGCTCTCTGCTTGGAGCTCCAATGATAGCGTGGGTTACCTTCGCGTGTGTACGGGCGCCGGCGCATGCGCGGCGCTAGATCTGTCCAGGGAAAAATCCCAGTCCCTGGTCACGGCGACCTTACTTCCTGGCGTCTTACATAAATGTCTTTGCGCTTCACGCAAA
>JAWQFJ010003709.1:7500-18236 GCA_034096865.1 Theodoxus fluviatilis
TCACGTGACGCCACCAGGCCAGGCGGACTTCGTCCTTGACGATCCTGGAGCCACCTCGCCCTCCCCTGTATCTCTAACCCCTTCCCTCCATCGGGCCTCGGCACCCTCCCTCCATCGGGCCTCGGCACCTTCCTGCTCGCTCGCTACCTCCTCTAGCCCCCCGTCCTCCTCCCCCCATCTCCCTCCCAGAGTGGATCCTATGGATCTGGAGACACGCAGTTCCTCCGGAGCAGCGGCAGGGCCGAGCACTCCGCCTTTACATCTTCAGGACGAGGATCCCCAAGTGCAGTTATCTCCCCTGGCCCTCGCCGGGACGTCAGCCGGTGGAGAGGGGAGTCGGCCAAAAGGGAGGGCCAATAGTCCCAGGAAGGGCGTCATGGCCCCCTTGAAGAACCTGGCTGTGCATCAGCCCGAGGGGGCAGCGAGCGTACCTAGTGACGGGGACAGGCTAAGCCTGGACTCAGTGCTGGGACCGTGCGAGAGGAATGAGAGCAACGTGCTGCGACTAGTTTTCGATCAGGACTGAGAAAACTGTTCCCTGGAAGACGAGATGCTCGTAAACATCCCGCAAATACTGTTAGAAAATATTGATCGGTCGGCTGAACTAACACGGTGTGTAAGAGAGGGTGGTTTGAATCCTAGAAAAAAGTGGAAAAGCGCTGTGTAGAGTCCATTTAGTCATTTTCGTCATTTCTACAGCATTTGTTTACAGCGATGTAAGCTTAGCGTTAGAATGCGCCATGCAGTTATGTTCAAACCATATTACAGTAACCACTCCAAGCCTTGCATTGGACGACGGAAAACGAGGTCACGTCTTTACCAGGACCTCTTAGTCCAGGTTTTCACAAGCTCTACCTTGACATACATCTCGGTGCTGCCTCCTGCAGGGAAATCCTTTCTCAACTGCAGCCTGGGATATCAGATCACATCACCCATGATCGGGATCTGCAGCTAAGTGAAGGAGAAACCAACCCAAATGACAAACACCTCGTAAAATGGATGACAGCAGTTATGAACTGTTCTGGACTTATTCAGGCGTAGATCCTTGATAAGGAATGTGTCGAATCTACTTGAGACATCCGTTCTGATTATCATTCAAACACACCCCCCCCCCCCCCCCCTCCCCCAATAGTGTGTACGAGTTTGGTGAGATTTTTGCATGAGACTCGAAAGCCATACAAGCCGAGAGAACTTGCTGACGGCTTAACACTGGCTACTCTGAGGGATCCGCATATTGCAGAGAATTACTATTTTACATTTATGTATATATACATTTTCAGCAACATCATAGCTTAAATTCTCCTATACTGTTACATATGATAATACTTCACCAACAACAGAATGAAATTAATGATCAACATATGCAGATTGCTCCACCCGGGAGTAAAATCGGGTACTTTCGAGGGCTAAAGTTGTGGCAAATAACTTGATCAATTAACGGGCAATTAACAATTAACAGAGAAGAAAACAAAAAAATCTGCATTTTCCCCAAAAAGTAGCCCGACATTCGCTAGAAACACATAGACGACGACGGTGAGGAAGAAATCTGGCATGTGTCCATGAGTAAAACGAAAAGAGAATAAAGTGTCCTTCCAATACTGTTTCTGTCTTCTAAATACCTGTTCACCATGCTCTACGCTCGCGAAGCCCGAAGTCTTTTCCTTCATGGACCTCTCAATGCCTTTGGAAACGGAACGCACATCTGCTCCTGCGAATGATTCTTTCGGATGGCTCCCGCGAAACCCACCTTAGATGTAAGTGCACCAGTACCTTGGTACCTTCTGTACAACTGTGTGTTGCTGTTGCCATGGCAACTCCACTACTCTCTGCAGCAAAGCCGCACAAGTGAAACAGGTCTATCGCCAATGCACGGCGTCCATGAAAACTTCGTAGGTCATTCACATGAAGTTTGCGTAGTGGTAGGATGTTTATAGTTCGCCATGGTGTCACTTACTTGTCATTGGCTTCTTAAACGTACAATGTCCACTCGTTATTGCGTAAGTGTACAAGAAAGTATTTTTTCATCAGAGAAACGCGCTCACCATAGTGTGTAAACTTGTCTAATTGTTCGCAAAATCCGTAATGAGTAGGAACATGGCGGTTCAAACGCTATGCCTTAAAACATAGTACTCTACGTAGATTTAAGTGTTGTCACCGTAGGCCAGGGCCGGGTTTGAAAATGCGAAGATCTCGGTAGATCTACGCAGATCTCGCCGAATGGGCAGTTTCATTCTTTGCTTGCTATCGAGCCAATCGTAGACGAGCGTAGATTGAGCGAGGCAGCTTGAGAGGTGCTTCCTTTTAAGATTCAAGATGGCGGACAGCATGAGTACAGTGCGCGCCGCCATCTTGGAGACAAATGTTCGGCGTGGATGCGTTGACCTGCATTCGATGTGTAAACTGTAGGAGGTTTCACGATCTATTAATGCATTCAACATACACCTTTGATAAATTAATGCTGTGCATGGCTTATATTTTCTTTGGATGGGTTGCTAGTATCTCGAAATAGAGCGTTTTCTGAATGAACCGGCAACACGTCGGCCATTGACATGTGGCTAGTTCACCTCTTGTCGTGACGTCTACGCATGCGCAATAGTTCGTCACGTTGCGTAGTTTTTTTTTTAGCTAGCTCTTACTGCGAAGCATGATCTTGCGACCAAGATCGACTACCTATTTTCAAACCCGCTCCAGGTCTGTACTATTGTGTTGCATGCGTTTGTGTCCTGGGGCGTGTCGGATCTCGCCCGTTTGAAATCCAACTGAATCATCATTATCACTGCATTCATCGCTCATTTGTCCATTTCAAGTTGGGCTTGATACATGTAGAGGCTTCAGCATCTCGAATCGGTTGTTCTCTGTTAAGGCGCAACGAATGTGATCAAATCAATATTCGCAAATAGAAGGTCTTATCTAAAGGCACACTTTAATGTAATGGTGATGACTATCTAAAAATCAGACGAACTTTCGAACGAAATAAAATTCAAATTTCCTTAAGATTTTCCTGATGGAAGAGTCGGTTGAAAGAATAGTCTGAAAAAACATGGTGAACGCGACATCCACAGGATAATCAAATTTATAGTTTTGAACTAAAATAAAGACGGGCACGGACTACTTCGTGCTGGATGGGTTGGAGAAGTCTGGGTGGAAAGTAACTGCAGACGAGACTGAAATACAGGGTAACTCTGGTCTCTGCCTTGATAGAGCCCCACTTAGACTACTGCAACTCTCGCCTGGCGGAGGCCCCTCAAACTCTGATGAAAAAACTGCAGACGTTGCAGAACGCAGCCGCCAGAGTCATCACCAGGGACCGGGAAGAGAGATTTATCACCCCCGTGTTCAAATCCCTTCAATGGCCCCCTGTGTCAGGGGGAACGCGTTTTAAATTGCCTTTAATGGCCCCGGCGTATTTTCAATACATTGCGCCTCAGTGTAAACCTACTAGATCTCTATTGTTTGCTTCAGCCTTCCTGCTGAAACAGCGGAAAGCAGCCAAGTGCAGATATGGATAGCGGGCATTGACCTATCCTGTGCTTTTTGTCTGGAATGCCCTACCGGCAAAACTGCGAGCATGCCCAAAGCTGAATACATTTAGACAAGATCTACAAACGTATTTCTGTACCAAATGCTACCAGTGATTCCTGATATGCGTGAGCTGCGTGCGGCTCAGTAAGAGTCGGAATCAGCGCTATACGAGTGATGACACAAGTCAATGCTTTTCTCAGTGCGCTACATCACAAAAACAGGGTCGATCACCAACAATGCATACATATTGGAATCGTATCATGGTGAAATACATCTTAATGTTCCGACTTGAACATGTGAGTTGACCCCCGCTGAAGAAAGAGTAGGAACCCATGATCACCCCACTCCATTGTTCAGCTAGAAAACGAATACTTGCCCTACAGGCCTGTTTGAAGTGAGTACCGTTTAAACCTACTTTGCCGTAGTAGCGGTTTTATCTAACCAATCAGGACGCAACACTAGACCAAAGCTGTGTCCTGATTGGTTAGATAAGACTGCCACTAAAGCGAAGTCGTCGTTAGCGTTGCTTAATTAGACAGGCCTTAAAAACTCATCACCCGGCAGAAAAATAGACATACAAACCGCATCTTCAAGCAATGAAAGTAAGAGAGCGACACATGATGAAGGGTTAGGATGATCTCCATGCATTGTGGGTGACGATGACTAGTTTCATACGCTTGTTGCTCGACGCAGTTTTGTGGTGTGTGTGTGTGTGTGTGTGTGTGTGTGTGTGTGTGTGTGTGTGTGTGTGTGTGCATGTGTGCGTGTGTGTGTGCGTGCGTGTATGTGTGCGTGCGTGTATATGTGCGTGCTCGTGTGTATGTGTGTGTGTGTGCATGTGTGCGTGTGTGTGTGCGTGCGTGTATGTGTGCGTGCTCGTGTGTATGTGTGTGTGTGCTCGTGTGTATGTGTGTGTGCTCGTGTGTGTTTGTGTGTATGCTTGTATGTAACTGTGAGTGTGTGTGTGCGTGCCTGTGTGTGTGTGTGTGTGTGTGTGTGCGCACGTGCGTGCGTGCGTGCCTGTGTATCTGTGTGAGTGTGTGTGCGTGTCTGCGTTCCTGTGTGCGCAAAGGCATATATGATGAGTTGCACCACACTACAACATATATTAGTTAAGTGCTGCAGTTACGACAACATGAACGCAGTCTCGAAGATAAAGAGGACTCAGAGGCAATCTGTCGTACACAACGATTGTGAATGATTACTTTCTCTGACCTTTTTTTTCGTTTTGAGCTTTAAATCCTGCATCTTTGATTTAAACCCTATTGGGTTTAGGAACAAATAAATTGTTGCGCATAGGTTATTAGACTTTAAATTTTCCGCTGTCCCAAATTTGAGATTATGGGGAGAAAACCCCACCTAATTACCCCCCCCCCCCCCCCCCCCCCCAAGTACTGCAGCGACAAGATCCATTACTGTCATCGCGAAGAAGGATGGACTGAAGAGCTCAGGTGCAAGCCAAATATAGCCGAAATAATTTGCAACTTATGCAACCCTAATTTTTATGTCGCTTTGGCCTTGCGGGAAATAAAAGATGTTTGCTGGTTGCTTGTCTTATGCAATCCAGGAATGTTATTAAACAATAAAAAAAAACATCCAACTACAATTCAGTTATCACCATTCAACCTCTGCAATACACTTGGGACAAAATCATGCATACTAATTTTATGTGTGTGTGTTGTTTTTTTCCTTGGTTGGAGAGAAAAGTAAGAAGGCAGGCACACACACACATATGCCCACGCACGCACACACGTTGATGGGATCACTCCATCTGTCTGAGAGCATGTCTGTATTTCGGTCCATCTAAGTGCCCATCTCCCTGCCAATCTGCATGTATCTCTGCCAGTCTTTGTGTCTGTCTACCTTCCTGCCTTTGTGTCTGCCTGTCTGTCTTTCTGTCTGCCAGTCTGTGTATCTGTCTACCTTCCTGCCAGTCTGCCTATATGTCTGCCTGTCTTTCTGCCAGTCTGTGTGTTTGTGCATTTGTGACCATCTGGTGACGTATCAAAATAACAAAAAGAGAAGGAAAATATGTGCAGGAGCGAGAAATTCCCAACGCTGTCTATCAAAGCTTGTGTCTTTGCGTGCAACTTCAGGGGCGGGTTTCAAAATGCGAAGATCTCGGTAGATCTACGTAGATCTCGCCGAATGGGCAGTTTCATTCTTTGCTTGCTATCGAGCCAATCGTAGACGAGCGTAGATTGAGCGAGGCAGCTTGAGAGGTGCCTAGCTTTTAAGATTCGAGACAAAAGTTCGTCGTGGATGCGTTGACCTGCATTCGATGTGTAAACTGTAGGAGGTTTCACGATCTATTAATGCATTCAACATACACCTTTGATAAATTAATGCTGTGCATGGCTTCTATTTTCTTTGGATGGGTTGCTAGTATCTCGAAATAGAGCGTTTTCTGAATGAACCGGCAACACGTCGGCCATTGAAATGTGGCCAGTTCACCTCTTGTCGTGACGTCTACGCATGCGCATTACTTCGTCACGTTGGGTAGTTTCTTTTTTAGCTAGCTCTTACTGCGAAGCAAGATCTTGCAACCAAGATCGACTACCTATTTTGAAACCCGCCCCAGGCAAGCTCACCTCAAGATGTGTTTGTGACGCTCTCCTGAATTCTCGCCGGTAGAAATTGTTCCTGCCCCTGTGCTAGTGGCAGGAAAGAAAGGAGGAAAGGTTTCTTTAAAGGTTGAGTGTCGTATACATAATTGCATAACTTTCCTTCCTTTGTTTCTTTCTGTCCATTCACGCTATTTATTTATTGAGGAAAGTTCAGTGAGGGAGGCCGAAAGGGAGTTTTGCACAGACGGCACAGAGAGGGAGCGGCCACAGCAGGGTCAGCACTAAAAGTGCTTGCGGGGACAGCTTCATCGGCAGTGACTCAAGAGTCTCATGTCCTTTTTTGAGGCCGCTCTCGTGGGTTCGGAATTTCGGAGTGAGTGTAAGCTCAGCCTCTGTGCGTCGCTGTAGGTCCGTCCCGACAGACCCGGTCAAGGGCAAGTCTCAGGCATCATATGCGACTACCGCTGTGCCTCAACTGTCGCAGGAGGATCTTCACCATTTCAAGGAGGACATCAAGAATCTGGAGAAGAGTCTGGAGATGAACCTCGAGAAGAAGTTGGAGAAAGGTTTGAAGGAGATCCAAGGGGTGTTTGAGCGTACGTTCAAACCTCAGAAGAATGGGCACCAGTCAGTGGGCGAGCAAGGAAACAACAGGAAACCTTGTGAGTACTGCCAGGATGACGCACACCATGTTGCTAATTGTCAAAAGCTGATGAGCAAGTCACGGGAGGATCGTCTCCAGATTCTCAAAGAAAAGAGGCTCTGTTTCAAGTGCGGCAACCGCTCCCATGTGGCTAGCGCCTGCCAGCGTCCTAAATCCTGCAGAGAATGCAAGAGTCCTCACCTTACAATCCTCCATTACGAGAAGAATTCAACAAACCCGTCCTCTGCCGACCAGTCTGCAGGAGGTGGCAATATACTTCGGAAAGAGGTCCAGGCTCAAGACAGTCGCCAGAATACTGCAGGCTCTCATTGTACCGGAGTGGTTGGGGAAACAGCTTCTCGGGATACCCATATGGAGTCGAACAATGTCCCCTCATGCCAGCCAACGAGGACGACTATGATCATCCCTGTATACGTGTCCACAGATGGTGAACCAAAAAGGGAGATCCTGACCTACGCGTTGCTGGACACTCAGTCTCACGTTTCTTTCATAGCCAGCGAGTTGTCCAAGAAGTTGCACGCACGCTGCCAAGACCAATGCCTCAAGCTGAACACCATGACCGCCCAGAACAAGATTGTGCCAACTAAGGCAGTGAAGGGATTGAGAGTAAGATCTGTTGACTCTAAAGACTGGTATCCACTGGCAACAACATATACCACAGACTTCCTGTCAGTTGATCCCTGGACGATTCCGACACCAGAGGTCGCAATGAGACATGAGCATCTGAGGAGGATCGCAGATCAGTTGCATCCTTATGAGCAGAATTGTCTTGCCGGACTGCTGATTGGCTATGATAACTCACAGACCCTGATGCCAACTGAAGTTATCCAAGGTATTCCGTTTGGAGTGAAGACTTGCCTTGGATGGACGATTATTGGTGAATCGAAGGTCACTGAGTCGGTGGACGACCAAACCTCCTCACCGTCAGTGAAAACTGCAAACATCCTGATGGCGTCAGTATCCGGTCAGTCGAGCGAGGATCACCAGCTTACAGAGATTCCAGTTGTCCATGTCTATCGGTCCCGAGTCGAGCAAGCGACTGTTCAAGACGTCCTGAATGTGCTGGAGGGCGACTTCATTGAGAAAGACACAGGCACCCTCTCTCAAGACGACATCAAGTTCCTGGATATCATTGGAAAGGGCATCAGGCTGAATGATTCGGGGCACTACGAGATGCCTCTTCCTTTCCGGGAAGAAAACCCAGTGCTGCCAAACAATCGGAGTTCTGCCTTCACCAGAGCGATGGGGCTGAAGCGACAGCTAGAGAAGGATCCAATCAAACGGGAGCACTACATGACCTTCATGAATGATCTTCTCGCCAAGGGTCATGCTAAAAAGGTGCCAGAAGATGAGATGGACAACCCAGTCAAGTGGTATATACCACACCACGGCGTGTACAACGAGAAGAAGCCAGGGAAGATCAGAGTGGTATTCGACTGCAGTGCCAGGTTCCAAGGAGTCTGCATAAATGATGTGCTGCTGCAGGGACCAGACCTGATAAACTCTCTCGTGGGTGTCCTGTTGAGGTTCCGGAAGGGGCAGATTGCCCTGTCATGTGATATACAACAAATGTATCACCAGTTCCACGTCCGCCCATGTCACCGCGACTACTTGAGATTCCTCTGGTGGGAAGATGGAGTTATGACCAAGCCTCTGAAGGATTTCCGAATGACAGTCCATATCTTCGGTGCTACTTCCTCTCCCGGCTGTGCGAATTATGGGCTGAAACAGGCAGGCAAAGACCATGCATACATTGATGAAGATGCAGCCCAATTCCTTCAGCAAAACTTCTATGTTGACGATGGTCTGCACGCAGCCGCCGACGTGGAATCCGCTGCTAGGGTGTTGAGGGGTGCAGTGAAGATCTGCCAAGAAGTCCAGATGCATCTTCACAAGATCACATCAAACAGCGAAGAGCTCTTGGCCATGTTTCCAGAGGAAGAACGAGCTGAAAGAAAGCCTCGAGATCTAGGGAAGCCCGATGAAAGTCCGGTGGAAAGAGCTTTGGGGCTTCAGTGGCTCACAGAAGAAGACGTCTTCACCTTCGCCCAGAGTACCAAATCCAAACCTGCTACCAGACGAGGGATGCTATCAACTGTCGCTGCCCTGTATGATCCCCTGGGCTTCATCTCACCAGTGGTGCTGCGAGGAAGAATCCTGCTGCATCAAACCTGTCGCGACCATCTGGATTGGGATGATCCTCTGCCAGCTGAGATGGGAGAAGCCTGGACCAGATGGCTTGACGAGCGGACTGCTCTGCATAAACTGAAGATTCCTCGAAGCTTCGTCCCTCCAGACTTTGGTACCGTTCTGGAAGCGGAGCTTCATTACTTCTCTGATGCCAGTGCAGATGGATATGGGCAGTGCTCTTATCTGCGTCTCGTCGATCAAGACAGACGAGTCCATTGCTCCCTGGCCATGGCTAAGAGTCGGGTGACACCGATGAAGAAAACCACAATTCCTCGGCTGGAACTTCAGGCAGCGACTCTTTCCATCAGAATGTCAATCTTCCTTGACAAGCAGCTCAAGTATGATGACCTGAGGCATCACTTTTGGACAGACAGCAAAATCGTGCTTGCCTACCTGGCCAACCATCATAGCAAGTTCCACGTCTTTGTTGCAAACAGAGTTGGAGAGATATTGCGACATTCGGAGCTGAGCCAGTGGTCATACATTCCCACCGGATTGAATCCAGCTGACATTTCATCAAGAGGAGCGACAGCATCTGAGTTACAGAAATCAGTTTGGTTCCATGGGCCTGAGATCCGTTGGCATCAGCAGGTGACATACGACTCGAAGCAGTTTGAGATTCCCGATGACGATGTTGAGGTCCATGTCAGGGCTACCACTACCTCATCGGCCCCAGCGAACATGGAAGATCAGACACGCCGAGCTGCGACATGGTCTGGACTGGTTGGCGGCATCACTCGGGTCAAGAAACGATGGAGAAAGGTACAGTACCTGGCTGATGTGTTTTGGGAGAAGTGGAGGAGAGACTACTTGGTCACACTGCAGTCCAAGCGAAAGTGGCAGTGCGAACGTCCTAGCCTCTCTCCTGGCGATGTTGTCCTGTTGGTTGAGGACGAAGTCTGCAGAGGCGATTGGAAGCTGGCCCGCGTCGAGAAAGTCTACCCCAGTGAAGACGGACTCGTCAGGCGATGCTTGCTGCGGGTAGCTAAACCTACCCACGCTCCAGGAGGCGACTCGGGTTCCAGATCAACGACCATGCTGGAGCGTCATGTGACGAAGGTGGTGCTGCTTATTAGGGGGGATGAAAGCAGTTTACCCTCCCTTGACAATGGGGAAGCCAGACAATGAGTGCAGTGGCAGCGATAGGCGGCGAGCCGACGCGGCTGCCCAGGGACAATACCTAGTCCAGTGCTCTGTTTAGAGGTCTACACCAATTTCCATGGGTGTGACTCAAGAACCAGGTCCATGGCAATGACGACCTAGGACGAGATCAAGTGACTCAATTCGAACGTCAGCGACGATATTTTGGTATAAGGATGAACGTGTTATTCAGATGAGAGACTGTTGCTTGTGTGTAGCGACTAATAATGAGTTTCAGAACTCATTCTCATGCTTACGTGTGACCATGAGTTGTTTTGTTTTGGGAGGTCACAAGGGTAACTCTTGGGTGAACCCCGGAGAAAATAACGTAAGTAAAACTTTTGGATAAATGGACTGCGTTATGATCGTTGAGTTAGTTGCCACCGATGGTCGTATGCCCTGAGATGTTGGTTTGGTTGGTATTTGGAAATCGTTGAGGTCTTGAATAAGCCAACGGTTCAGAGAATTTGTGGATAATTCTCATCAGAAAAGATTTGGAGAGTTGAGACGTCTTCTAGATAAGCTTGACGAATGGTAATTTAAGTATATAGAGAGCGGCATGCGTACTTAGGGTGACTTCTGACTCAATGAGTTGTCTAGAATACTGGACATGGTCTCTGCAGATGGTAATCACCTGTCTTGGATTAGAGTTC
>JAWQFJ010003712.1:0-37500 GCA_034096865.1 Theodoxus fluviatilis
CACTCCGATTCACTGGACAAATATTCAGTCAATCAAAGCATCCGCTCACACTTGAGCTCTCCTCAGCCACCACATCACTAACTCATTCTGAAAGTAATCACAACTAAAAACGAAATCACGTGCACACACCATACGCCACATTCAGTTCGTAATAAGGATTCTTGCTAAAATCTCGCTTTGACGTATCACGTGAAATAAAATGCGACAGTGGAAATCAGCATCGAAGTGTTTTATTTTATCGTTTCTTTCCTTTTAAAATAATACATACTCGCCCATCGGGTAAGCAACTTTCCAGTTATATCTACGCCGAGGACAGTTTTACTCTCCAAGGACCAGCGAGAAAGTGGTTTGACCACGATTTGAAACGAATCGTGCCTCATTGGTATTGCCTTTTACTACTTTCCTAGCGTATTCTAGTCCTGAGAAACCCACCTTTGAAGCAACGCAGCACCGCGTGTATGGCGTACTTAAGGCGGTGCTTAATTAACAAGCAGACACCTCTGTACGTAAATGCCGCGCACTCTGTCGAGACACTCTATTAGGCCATGCGCGCACGACACGTTTATGTGTGGCCGAGACTTAAACATTTGATTCTTGAGTTTGGACACCTCTATTCTAATTATCTGTCTTTGCGGACTCCTTTTCGTAGATGTCGAGAAAGAAGTTTACTGCCCGAACCACTCAGATGCATGATTAGCCACGTAGTATCACATAATCATCTCCTTTGCCCGAACTTCAAAAATTAATTCGACCCAGATTTCGAATTAGACCATTTAGCAATTTAATGTATGTGTATATTGTTCCGGTCAGTCTTTCCTGACGAGCAGTGAAGTGCTTCACAAGGCGCCTCTTTTATGTTTCGTATTTTGTTTATTGCCTGCTATTTAATTAATTGTATTGTATTTAATTTTTCTTTTATTTCAACTGTACAGTGTGCGAGTGTTGGAATGCTTTGTGTGAGTGTAGACTTTTTCATTGTAAACGCCATGAGCTTGCCTATTAGGGAAGGTATGTGCGTACAAATAGTCTGTATTATTATTGTTATTATTATTATTATTATTATTATTATTATTATTATTATTATTATTATTATTATTATTATTATTATTATTATTATTATTATTATTATTATTATAAATAGTGAACTGTCAAAGAATTGAAGACTGTGACAGTTGACGGGACGAAGCATAGAAGTGTGACAATTAAAGCCTGGTAGCCTTTGAAGGCTTTGCAAGGCCGATGCGAAATACGCGGTATTGGTTGGAGTAGAGGATGATTAGGACTCCACTTCCCTCGTCATTAACCCTGAACTAATTATCCTGGTAGACAGTCGATCTGTGTGTGGCCGAATTGTTAGCGGGCTTGACCTGCTCGTCGCTTGCGGCTAGTTTGTGCGGTGTTCGAGGCTGTGCTAATTCTAGAGTTGCACCTATGAGCAAGGTGCTTTATTCACATTGGTCCTCCCCACCTAGGAGTAAAACGGGTACATATTAGCGTTAAGCGGGAAAAATGTGAAAGCTAACTTAGGCTCGTTCATCTGCAAGCTGGTTGCATGCTCCCCAGGGAGTTGAGATGATGTTGCGGTGGTAAAAAGAGGTAGCCCGATGACCAGGTGGTAACTATGTCCGGTTTGAGCACCCATCTATGAATGGACATTTTGGAATATAAAAAGAGCACCGTTATATCTTCTTCACTCCATTTCCCAGAGGGAGGTGGTGAAGGCCAAACTGCCAGTTGGAGTGCAGTTTTCTATGCCACGCCCTACATTGGTGTGTGTGCACTCTGAAGCCAATCCGTGAACCCGAATCAGTCGAAGTCTCTAGTGAACTAGAATGCTCTGAAGCAAGTTTACGTATGCTAAGATCAGTTGTATAGATAAAAAGCAAAGGCATAGGCGCAAGCACGATATGTACCCATCACGCACACTAAAGCACACACGTGCAGGCAACACACCCCTAGATATACAAAAACACTTGTGATTATCGACCCGAGCACACACATACACAAGCATACGTGGATGCTGGCACCTACGCATACATGTAGACAAAGGCCCACACTCGACCATAAAGAAACACTCTGCAAAGCGTGCGCTCTCTTAATGAAAAATACAAATGCTCCTTCATGTGTTTCACGTAAGCCTCACATTGGATAAGGGAGGTAACTCTTGAAAACCTATCCCAACAGCACGCCAGCGTTGGACCGGGACTGGTGAGCTCTTGGATGTCACTCTGGCCAACGCTGGCGAAAGGCCTAGAAATGGTCATTGCGGCTGCCGTGGACCAGCCTTGGATTTGTCTTGGCATCCAGGCTGTGCAAAGATTGATCTGGCCCTGTCTCTGTTGTGGTATTGCCTTGGATGCTGGATGCCGAGGATGATCCACCCTTTTGCCCAGTCTTGGTGTTGCCTTGTGTGCTGGAAGCCAAGGATGATCCACCCTTTTGCCCAGTCTTGGTGTTGCCTTGGGTGCTGGATGCCGATAATTATCCACCCCTGGCCCAGTCTTGGTGTTGCCTTGGGTGCTGGATGCCGAGGATGATCCAGCCCTGGCCCATTGTTGGTGTTGCCTTGGGTGCTGGATGCCGAGGATAATCCACCCCTGGCCCAGTGTGGGTGTTGCCTTGGGTGCTGGATGCCAAGGATGATCCAGCCCTGGCCCATTGTTGGTGTTGCCTTGGGTGCTGGATGCCGATAATTATCCACCCCTGGCCCAGTGTTGGTGTTGCCTTGGGTGCTGGATGCCGATAATTATCCACCCCTGGCCCAGTGTTGGTGTTGCCTTGGGTGCTGGATGCCAAGGATAATTCAGCCCTGGCCCAGTGTTGGTGTTGCCTTGGGTGCTGGATGCCGATAATTATCCACCCCTGGCCCATTGTTGGTGTTGCCTTGGGTGCTGGATGCCGATAATTATCCACCCCTGGCCCAGTCTTGGTGTTGCCTTGGGTGCTGGATGCCGAGGATAATCCAGCCCTGGCCCAGTGTTGGTGTTGCCTTGGGTGCTGGATGCCGATAATTATCCACCCCTGGCCCAGTCTTGGTGTTGCCTTGGGTGCTGGATGCCGAGGATAATCCAGCCCTGGCCCAGTGTTGGTGTTGCCTTGGGTGCTGGATGCCGATAATTATCCACCCCTGGCCCAGTGTTGGTGTTGCCTTGGGTGCTGGATGCCGAGGATAATCCAGCCCTGGCCCAGTGTTGGTGTTGCCTTGGGTGCTGGATGCCGATAATTATCCACCCCTGGCCCAGTGTTGGTGTTGCCTTGGGTGCTGGATGCCGAGGATGATCCAGCCCTGGCCCAGTGTTGGTGTTGCCTTGGGTGCTGGATGCCGATAATTATCCACCCCTGGCCCAGTGTTGGTGTTGCCTTGGGTGCTGGATGCCGAGGATAATCCACCCCTGGCCCAGTGTTGGTGTTGCCTTGGGTGCTGGATGCCGAGGATAATCCAGCCCTGGCCCAGTCTTGGTGTTGCCTTGGGTGCTGGATGCCGAGGATAATCCACCCCTGGCCCAGTCTTGGTGTTGCCTTGGGTGCTGGATGCCGATAATTATCCACCCCTGGCCCAGTCTTGGTGTTGCCTTGGGTGCTGGATGCCGAGGATAATCCACCCCTGGCCCAGTGTTGGTGTTGCCTTGGGTGCTGGATGCCGATAATTATCCACCCCTGGCCCAGTGTTGGTGTTGCCTTGGGTGCTGGATGCCGATAATTATCCACCCCTGGCCCAGTCTTGGTGTTGCCTTGGGTGCTGGATGCCGAGGATAATCCACCCCTGGCCCAGTGTTGGTGTTGCCTTGGGTGCTGGATGCCGAGGATAATCCAGCCCTGGCCCAGTGTTGGTGTTGCCTTGGGTGCTGGATGCCGAGGATAATCCAGCCCTGGCCCAGTGTTGGTGTTGCCTTGGGTGCTGGATGCCGATAATTATCCACCCCTGGCCCAGTGTTGGTGTTGCCTTGGGTGCTGGATGCCGAGGATAATCCACCCCTGGCCCAGTGTTGGTGTTGCCTTGGGTGCTGGATGCCGATAATTATCCACCCCTGGCCCAGTGTTGGTGTTGCCTTGGGTGCTGGATGCCGAGGATAATCCAGCCCTGGCCCAGTGTTGGTGTTGCCTTGGGTGCTGGATGCCGAGGATAATCCAGCCCTGGCCCAGTCTTGGTGTTGCCTTGGGTGCTGGATGCCGAGGATGATCGAGCCTATTCATTTGTTGTATCACGACACTCCTCCAGGAGGTAACACACAACTTTCTTTGCTGAAAGAAAACTCGGTAGAGTGAGGCCTACGGCAAAGAAAAAGGCGCTAATGGCTATTTAGTTTGCTTCACTGGTGAGATATCTAATAAGACATGTACTATGGCTCAGTCAAATGTGACAGTGCTGGCACTGACAATTAGTTCCCAAGTATCGCTTAAAACCGTTTTGTTCCATTACTTCAAGGCTTTCTGGCCACTGGATGGGAAAAAATAATTGAATATAATAGTTTGAAATCTGACATGCCACAGCAACCATTTTCCTCTCCATTATCGTTTAGCAGTTAGGATGTACATCCGATGTGGGCTGTAAACAAGCGCTAAGGTATTACATTATATTGCATACACAGCCTACATTCCTCTGCGTGGTGTTCGAGCAAAAGTTCGCAGAAACGTGTTTTTTTCTTCTACCGCCTCTCCTTTCCTCCCACGTCTTCTTACATTCCCCCACCCCTCCTCCTCTTCCCTTCACACAATGCTGTTATGTCAGTACCTATTCCATCTCTACCCGTCGCTGCTCTTTTTAAATCCTCCAGAGCAACGTGGTGTAAGTTGATGGAGGACAGAGATGCGACTGGATTTTTTTCTTGAGACCGTACGTCTCACTGGCCCCTGTACAGCTTTCTTTGTGAATGGCACACTGTGGGTTGGGGGTAAGAATAGAACCAATACGTTTCCCCATGCTAGCTGTAATAGGCGAATAACTAGGCAAATTGAGACTGTTCTGGAGTATATTCCGGAAGCGCAGCAGCCAGGGACTCCAGCTGATGAGGACGGCATCGATTGGTTCAGGTCGTGAGTTGTACTGAGGGGAACGGAGACTTAACTATATAGCCCTTGATCAAACTAGTTGTGGTGATCTAAGAGCCATTGACCTTTATTAATCCATAAAGGCTGATAGGCCAAAACGCTCCATTCATTCATTCGTTTGTTCTGAATGCAACATTCAGAGTGACATTCCTTTGGCCAGCACCGGTCGTTTTCATTATGATTTACATGGGAACGTCTGATACTGGTAACTAATAAATATTAAAATTGTATCTCAATGCGCTGCAGCTGTCAAAAACCACTCGAACATATGCTGGATGGAGCCCTATGTTCCATTTCGCTTCCAAAGGATTAATGTTTGGCTGCATAATTATGGCACGTTTAATCACATTAACCGAGCATGGCATCAGTTTGGTTGGAAAACCCGTATCAGCGTTGACATATCATGATAACATGTAGTAGTCATGCATTCCCGAGGCGCATTAGATGCAACTCGTTGTTCGTGCGAGAGTGCTGTCTCTTTGTGTGCAGACAGCGCTGGTCAAAACCGATGGAAAAGGTAGTTTCGAGCTCGCCTGCTTCAAGATGCTAAAGGGAGGAAACTCAGTATTTTTTACTTTTGCTGTGCTGACAGAGTTGCTCCCTCTTATTTGTGACCATCTTGGCACTGATACTGAGACAAAACAGGAAAAACACAAATTTCATCCCTAACTTATTTGACAGATGAGATATGAATACGACTGAATGAATAAGTGTTTTTGGGAACGTGACATTATTACAATCAAGCAAATATAATCATACATGATGATAATTCGCTAAGCGCCATTTCATAGCAACTACATGTATATAGTTTTAACAATGTACATGTAGGGTACATGATATTCAGTATGCGCGTGATTCTGATGTTCAACGTCATCTTTCAAAGCGTGCCTGCACGAGAGTGGGTGTATGTTCACCTGCGTTTGCCTACCTGAGTACATTCTTGCCTCACTGCGTGTGTGTGCACGTGTGCTTGTGTGAACATGTTTTTTGTAAGTGCGTTCGTGTTGCTTTGAGCGTGCCAGCGCGCATGCGTATGTGTGTATGATTGTACCGGGACTTATGCATTTGTGCCTTTTTAAGAGTGTGCATTTACGTACATGCATGCAAGCATGTTTGTACGTATGTATGTGTGCACAGACGTAAATGTATCATGTGTGTGTGTGTGTGTGCGCGCGCGTGTGTGCATTCGTACGTGTATTCTCATGTGTTGTATACATATGTGTATGTCCTTGTATGTATGGATTCTGCGTATGCGCATGTGTTTGCTACAAATGTGTGCGTGAATGCGTATCTATGTGCGTGTAGAAATCCTTGCCTGGATAAGAATAAGGCGTGTTGGTAGATGCACTCATACGCGCACGCACGCACACACAAACACACGCACGGACGAACACATGCATGCACACAAACACACACACACACACACACATTTCGTACACTCACAGGCACACACACGTATACACACGCACGCGCGCGCGCACACACACACACACACATTTCGTACGTACACACACACATCTAGTATGCACACACACACATATACGCACACACGAGCGAGCACACACACACACACACACACACACACACACACACGCATACATACCACACACACACATCTCGTATATACACAAACACATACACACACACACACACACTCATCTCGCACACACACACACACACACACACACACACACACACACACACACACATAGTATACACACACACACACACACACACACACACACACACATACATGCACAATCACATACACACAGAGTATACACACACACACATACACAAACACAAGCACAAATACACACACACACACACACAGAGTATACACACACACATACATACACAAACACAAGCACAAATACACACACACACACATATACACATACACACAAACAGAGTACACACATACACACAGAGTATACACACACACACACACACACACACACAGATAATACACGCACACACACACACACACACACACACAGAGTACACACACACACACACACACACACACACAGATAATACACACACACACACACACACACACACACACACACACACACACACACACACACACACACCACGTGTGTTCGTGGGTTCGTTCATTTGTGTGAAATTTGTCCTGGCCAGTACATGCAGAAGTGTCCCCTCATTGTGCAACAGCCTCTAGCAATCCATGGACCTGTCGTTGTTTGCCATCTAACAACCACATGCGACTTCAAGCCTCTTCATTGACCTAAATCTCAAAGGGTTAACGCTCGTAATTGGATGACACGGTGGTCGTCCTGGAGCATGGCTGGGCATTGGCACGAATACATATCTGTGAAGTCTAACGTCACGACTAATTGCTGCAACAACGAGTGTAACTGTTACGAGTTCGACTTGATTCGTTTCTGAATATAGGTCTAGGGGATGACACACACACACAGCCAAACTAGTAACTCTATCTCACACAGTCATTCTATCAAAGATGGAACACGACAGAAAGTCGGTGAGGACAAAGGTCAAAATCAAATCACTTTAATTTCTCCTAATATAAAAAATGGATATCTAAAGGTTAGTACTGACAATCATGAACAACAATAATTTAATTCAATCTTCAGAATAAATATGGCTCGCCAACCGATCAAAACTCAACTTATCTGCTTCAAAGTCTGTTTCCGTTGACAAGTACAAAGTAGTCCTTAAATGAGGTGGCCGTGATCCGTGAACACACTAGGTGGGGAGAGAGGGAAAGGGGGGAGGGGAACAGGGGGCAACCGGTGCACAGGCAGGCACGACGAACCACGACGAAACGTGAGTTTCACCCTGAAAACGGGCAGACGTGGAATTAAGCACAAAAATCACTAGAACAATTCAGAGCAAACGCAAGGCAAGTCACGGTGTCCCTAGTCACTCGCCTCTTACGAATCGTGCAGAGAGACATGGTGGGTCAACTCTTAACTTTCACCCCGAACCCACAGGGGAAACTATGGTTGGTGAGCCATAACATGCTATCGTAACTTAATTTATTACGGTTGGCGGCCAGACTAACCCACACACCAGTTGTTAGTAAATACAATAAATTCAAGAGAAAGGGGGAAGGGGAGGGGTGATCTCGCCAGAGTAATACTCGGCCAGAGTCGCTCAATGTCTAATCACCTGCTGGTCTCCTGGCTGCCGGACTCTCGGAGACATCCAGGGCAGCTCCAGGCAGCCAGCATGGATACCGAGGGACGCTGAGATAGAATCAGATCACCGAGACTGCCAAAATCCTTATCAGTCCCAAAAGAATGAATAAATGAACACGGCTTGACGGCCTATTAGCCTCGAAATGCTATAATTTCACTCGAAGAGATAAAATACATTTTAGTTTAAAACACCCTTCATAAACAAGTTAATAAAAAGGATTCTACCAATCAAACATAACAACCAGCACCAAGCCTTTATACACCATTATCCTACCAGATAACCATTACAAAAAAGCTTTCCACATAAATGATACAAGAGCTGTTATTCCCCTCTCTTTGTGTAGGTTTGACGTTTGTCATTCTACTCACTACCCCTAAAAAGGAGGTTGGGATGTATCCTTCTTTAGTTGATTAGGTAATTAGTTAGTCGATTATTCAGCAAAATTACTCGAAAAGTTCACAACGGACCCTAAGGAAATTCGATGGAAGGTCAGGGGTTTTCCCAAGGAAGAATCCAGTGAATTTTAGAGGTTTTTTGTTATCTCGTTTGGGAATTAAACCCAAAAGAGAATGGTATATGTTGTGTAGTTTGCGAATTGGAAGCATAAAGATAGATTATAGTGCGCATCACAAACTTGATGACGTCAAAGTATTGGTGACGCCAGCCAAAGACAATAATGTCTTTGCGCTGGTGTAGCGTAATATTTGGTTCATCGTAATGGATGGTTCTGCGCATGTCCATTAGCCGGAAGTGACAACACGTTCTTCGTATAGTCCATTTAAACATTGCTCTGTCAGTCGAGACGCTACTGACTTCGCACGCTCGGGGAGTTATGATAAGATCCCGCCGCGTTACTGTATCTGCGTTTTGTGACAAACGTCTTGCTCGGCGGTACTGTACTCCATGCACCTTAACGGTCGGCGTGATTCGGATGTAATCTTAAGCTAAACGACGTTCCGAATGTTTCCGACTTTAACCATTTCAGCAGCGCCAATAAACGTCGTTTAACTTAAGAGTACACCCGAATCACGCTGACCGTTAAGGTGCATGGAGTACAGTACCGCCGAGCAAGACGTTTGTCACAAAACGCAGATACATTAACGTGGCCGGATCTTAGCATAACTCCCCGGGCATGCGAAGTCAGTAGCGTCTCGACTGACAGAGCAATGTTTAAACGGACTATACGAAGAACGTGTTGTCACTTCCGGCTAATGGACATGCGCAGAACCATCCATTACGATGAACCAAATATTACGCTACACCGGCATAGTAAGAGTTCCGTACTCACATATATAGATTTTGACCAATTAAATGAAATTAACTTCGATATGTCAGGCATGGCTAGATGCTGCTGCCTTTATTACTCAGAGGCCCTGGAAGGAAAACAATTGGCTTTCTTGGCGCAGGTTTGCGCTCTGAGTGCTGTCTAGTTAAAAACAAAATTTACAAACAACACGCAGCTGTGTAGAGAGATACTTGCATGTTTTCTTTCATAGCAAAATCGGTTGAATGCAACTGCACAAACTTCGAGGAGAAGTCCATTTAATCACCATTTTAAGTTCATTTTTCCCACAGAAGGTTGATGGGTGCCAGCTCCTATGCCCGATCTTCAATGCTATTAGCTCAAGTGTTTTCCTGGGCATTAACCTATGAGGGCTCCATTGTTTCCATCTCACAAAAGATCCATTACAGCACCCCTGCCAAGACCACACACAGACCACACATGAGCACAAACAAACTCCACTGTTTGTGTTTGCAAGGCGTGGAACATACAGCGACAGATGCGCAAGTGGGCATGATGAGGTGGCGGCGGATATCTGTGCACACGCGAAGTGGGGCAAGTTTCCTATGTATGTAAATGCAATGCGCCATCAGGGTACGGCCTGTGATCTCTCTGTACGGATCTCCACCTGCCAGCTGAGCGCAGGGCTGGCCCATCTCGCGCTCCCCACCCGTGGGAGTGGTTCATAATGAGAGGACGAAGGAAGCACATGGCTGTAATGGCGCTTGCACATGCACGGCCCCACTTGAGGAGACTGTTTGTCGATTACAGAAATCGGTCCACTCTCTTTGTAAAGCATCACAAGTAACGGGACGAGTTAACGCCAGTCTGAAAGAAACGCAGGGTTCCATCCACCCACCCACCTCCCCCCGTGTCCGTGAAAAATACAAGTGTTCACAGGCAAAGCATGGAACAAGTCAGTTATCTCTTTTGTTTTATAAAATGTATGCACAGTTTGTACATTTGGTGATGATCCATCGAACCCCTTTGCTTTTCTTGTGTCCTCTAATCCACGCAGATGCTGCTGTTGTAATTGTTGTTGTTGTTGTTGTTGTTGTTGCTCTTTTTGTAATCGTGGTGGTAGTGGTAGTGGCGGTGAAGGTGGTGGCGGTGGCAGCAGCGACGGTGGTGGTGGTGTGCAACAGCTGGCAAGATGGATAACGAAACAAATTCATTTGACACTTTCAAAAAAAAGTACTGCGGGATTAGCAACCACTGATGTTAGATCCGTGGAGATACAACTTTCCCTGAGGTCACAGCACACTTATTGCACGAGAGAAAGATATATCATAATCGTCGCTAAACAGTCTGCCGCACTGTATGCACGTACACACAGACACACGCAGAGACATACACACGCGCGCGCGCACACACGCATAAACACACACACACACACACACACGCACACACAAACACGCACACACAAACACGCACACACACACACACAAACACACACACACACACAAACACACACACACACACACACACACACACACAAACACACACACACACACACGCGCGCACACACATATGAACGGACGGACAGGAAAGGTAGGAAAAAGGCATACAAGAAGAAGCATTTAGGTCGTGCAGTTTGACAACAACGAATATGGCAACTGCAAAGAAACATAGGAAGGGAGTGTTTTCAGTCAGGTTTACCCGACGTTCAGGTCTCCCTGGAAAGAAATCAGTTATGCATCAAGCCCAGGTTTTTTTTTTCACGGCTCAGTAGTCACGTCGTAAAGTACTCCACGCTTTTCAGGTGCATCCAATCAATCTCACATTCGAAGTGACAAACCTTGAACAAAACTCGCAAATGGCACTACAACCCATTTCCAGGACTGACGTTTTCGAGATCAGGGTAGGAGTTTGTAGTTGGTTGAATCCAGATAGGAGCTTGATAGCAACGGAAGTTGTCTCCCCTTTCTGCAAAAAAAACTAAGATGGTGACTGATGTTGCTAGCTTTGCCAAATGTTTCACATGGTTTTAGTTTTCTGCTTGTTGTGCTGATGAAGCAGCACCCCAGTTATGCTCACGATAAGTAAGCGCAAAATTTCTCACCCATCATATATCGCGGATGAATCATCGTCGACAACGCAGCCGCACAGAAATGGCTGTCAGCTCTTCTGCGCCAGGGAATCAAGTGGTTAAATTGACCAGAAGGTCTTCGTCAGATAGTTAAGTCATTTGGCCAACCGATTGGAGAAGCACAATCACGCCAGGACGCCTGCTATATATACTATTCTTTGATGCCACGAATCAGATGGGTAACACACTGTGCAGGCTCAGAAAACGAAACAAAAAGACCACATAAGCTTTTGGATAATGGCCACGCACATCAAGTTCCTTGTTTATGTTATGAAGGCAAAATACTATGACTAGCGTGTTATCGGCAGCTCGCGATCTCCTTCGTGACACGACAATGATAATCAGCAAATCAAACACTGCACTAGCGTGACCCCTGGAAGCATACACTCCCCTGGCAGGGTGCAGCAGTAGAAGCAATTCGTACACTTACTATGATTTACTGAACACGTATTTTCCTCGTCACAAAAGTGAAAAGTTTTACTGTGCGAAATGGACCGAATTTGGAAATAAGAAATGTTTGGTTATCAGAAAAAAGAATCACAAAGCTAATATGAGTAATTGTATTAGCAAATTTACATTGTGACATAACCTAGATATGCAAAGGATATATTACATAGCTAGGCGAAAAGGGGAGGGAAGAAAAAGTCACTAAATACACTATCTGAATTAATTCAAACACTGCCTATATCACTCTTGCGTTAGCATTTTATTTCAAAATCCAACATGTACTTGATACAATAGATCTATTCTTTATACTTTAGATTACAGTGCTATTTAAAAATCCTTTTCGACACGAAAGCATATATTTGTTGTTCAGATTACATCATAATATCATCTTTGGGTTTTACTGCATGCATTTTTAAGGAATCGAATTAGTTATATGAAATAAATGCACTTATATTTCATTTTTCTCGTGCAAAATCAGTTTGTGTGCAAATGTTTTATTTTTCATTCATTCGGTCTGTGTTCTCTTCTCAGCGCGATAATTTGTATGGTCGAACTGTGGCTTTTTGACAATAAGCAGCTTTTCGAATGCCTTTGTAATATCAATGCTATGGTCAAAATAATCATAACCGCTCGTATGAGATCATCTATTTTTGACGTCATCCAACCAGGTGTGTTAGAAATGAGAAATTTAGTACTGCAATCGATGGCCTGACATGAAGTTTATTAACATCCTGCTGTTTTGGTATCAAATGTTACACTTCAGCTCGTCATTGGTGTATCACGCCGTCACACATACGTGAGCATATGCTGCATTAGTGATCCGGACTCACTTCCTGCTACAGGATAACATTATTTAAAATATCATTGGGAACAAGGTTGTTTTTAAGAATAAACAAATAAAGAGGCAATCAAGCAAATGAACTAACACACAACCAAACAATCCAACAAGTGAAAACAAACGAAACAAATAAATTAGCGAGTAAGCAAGCAAACAAACAACAAACACCACCATAAATGCATGCAGAGCGGCAAGTACTTCTAAATGTCAGAAGTAGGTTACACAACATTGGTGCTGCGCCCTGATGGACATCAGCTGTAATCAGATTAGCGTCATCCATGCTTCCGGCCGCTCACGCCGTAGAGGCAGACAACTCATGGGCATCGCATCAGATGGATGCCAGACGTGGATTACTTCGAGTTCGGTACGTATTGTCATGGTTTCTCCCGGCATCTTCCTCTGCACTCATTCACTCTGTGGGTTTCGGAACACAAGTTGGGTAACGCGTGTGTTCTTCGTTCGCACCGAGTCATTAAAGACGATATCCCCATGTAAGCGTGCGACAGGATTACAGCTTCGGCGTCCAGGCATGACAACTGATCACTTCACCTCACAAGTACTCGCGCAGACTTGGACTCGAGCCATTGATGAAGCCACAGTATAAGCATGTGTAAACATGTGGAGTTGGAGCATACTCCAAAAGGCATTAAGGAGGAGGAGGGTTGAGGATGAGGATGAGGATGAGGTTGAGGATGAGGATGAGGAGGATGAGGATGAGGATGAGGATGATGATGATGATGATGATGATGATGATGATGATGATGATGACGACGACGACGACGACGATGATGATGATGAGGAGGAGGAGGAGGGAGAGGAGGAGGAGGAGGAGGAGGAGGAGGAGGAGGAATACGAGGAGGAATACGAGGAGGAATACAAGGAGGAGAAATACGAGGAGGAGGAGAAGAAGGAGGAGGAGGAGGAGGAGGAGGAGGATAAGGAGGAGGAGGAGGAGGATAAGGAGGAGGAGGAGGAGGAGGAGGAGGAGGAGGAGGAGGAGGAGGAGGATAAGGAGGAGGAGGAGCAGCAGGAGCAGGAGCAGGAGGAAGAGCAGGGGCAGGAGCAGGAGGAAGAGCAGGAGGAGAAGGACGACGACTTCAAGAACGACGTAGAGGTGGAAGAGGGTACGAAGGAAAAGGGAGGGAAGACCACCGTTTGGTGGCAGCGCCAAAAGTCCCAGGAGCAACAACAGCAACAGAGGGGGTGGAAGAGAAGGAACAGACGTAGAAGAATAAGGAGCATGAGAGGCAGCAGCGGCAAGATGACGAGAAGATAGAGGACGATGCTCACAATGACAATTACTTTGGATGCGATGAAAATATGGGGAAGGAAGAGGTGCTTAAAGTGAAGAAATGGAAAAGCTCTTTAGGCTTCGAAGGAAGGAATCACTAGATTAGAGAGAAATAATCCTCATTAATCATCATCCGCACTCAAACGTGAAGGAAGAAAACAAAACCTGTTATGTCCTTCTTGATTTCATAGATAATTTCTTTATTTAGAAAGCAAAAGCATAATTAAATACGATTTCATGCAAAAGATTCCATTTACGTCATACGAGTTTGCACTGACGGGATTTTAGTGCCCATCAGCCTTTGCAGACAATGCAAAGTCATTGACCACATATATCCATAAAGTTATTTAGAATTAGAGCGAGTAAAGTCTTGATTTCCCTATTTATTGGCCTCTTCCCAATCGCGTTGCGTGATGCCACGGGTCTATTCTTACCCTCAACCCACACTATACAAACGTAACCATGGAGTTGTCTGAACAATAAGTTCAGATATTGTGGACGAGGTGTGGATGTTGTTTTCTGAGATATTTGTCTTCAGGGCTCACAGAGGGCACTCTGAGAATGATCTATTAGCTGAGACTCTTATTTCTTCTGTGATTGTTTTAATAATCAAATACAAATGAATGCTGTCATCACCTTTAACTATAAAAGAAACATCAGCTTAATCAAACCGAGTCTTTGCGACGACAAAATCAAAACACAAAGCTGAGAGAACATCATCAGCAACCATGCCTTTCAAACACCTGGTATCCAAATTCGAATGCTGCTACAGCACACACACAGTCCGGAAAGATTGATTCTTGGCGTTGATATAATTGTCTGTGAGATATGGACTGGACTGTTTGCAACAGTATGCCGTATTGACAGGAACATGGGGCCCGTGAAATCATCGACTATTTTCTTTTTGACTGTGGTAATGAAAATGAAACTGAGATTGCAGACAACAGAAACTCTGGCAGTTGCTTATCGTGCACTGCGCTTGCGTGAAGCTAATCCTGTAACGAGGAAAACAATATATTCCGTCTGAGAGAGAGAGAGAGAGAGAGAGAGAGGGGGAGAGAGAGAGAGAGAATATGTATATGTGTGTATGTGTGTGTGTGTGTGTGTGTGTGTGTGTGTGCGTGCGTGTTCGTGTGCGTGCGTGTTTGTGTATGTGCCTCAGTGTGTCCATGTATCTTATATATGTGTCTGTGTGTCTGTATGTGTATATCCGTCTGTCTTTCTGTCTGTCTGTCCGTCCTTCCGTCCGTCTGTCCGTCCGTCCGTCCGTCCGTCTGTCTGTCTGTTTGATTAACTGCCTGCCTGCCTGCCTGCCTGCCTGCCTGCCTGCCTGCCTGCCTGCCTGCGTGCCTGCCTGTCTGCCTGTCTCTCTGTTTGTCTGTCTGTCTACGAATCTGTCTGTCTGCCTGCCTGTCTGTTTGTGTGTCTGTCTACGAATCTGTCTGCCTGCCTGCCTGCCTGCCTGCCTGCCAGCCAGCCTGCCTGTCTGTCTCTCTGTATTTGTGTCGTATGTATGTCTGTTCTCGCGCACGTGCGTGTGTGTCAGTTAGTGTGTCTCTGTTACTGTCTGTGTGATGTTTTTGTTTTTCAACCAGATTATCGATGAGAGTCTATGTAGATGACTTGGCCTCAAAGGGTAAACAAAAAGTCGTCCAGATCCTACAGACAATGTGGAGCTTGCGCTCTATCGATTCGAATGAATATTTCCAACTGATTGATTCACAAGTTCAGCCCACTCTACTCTATGGGGCAGAAATATGAGGATTGGGAAATGTCGATGGAATTGAAAAAGTTCATATATTTGCATGTAAAAAGATCCTTGGACGGGACCTCCGAACTCCTATCAATTGGTTTGCGGAGACCTTTTCAGGTACCCCATGTCTGTCATGAGCATTGTGAGAGCAGTCAAGTACTGGCTTCGATTGTCTAAAATGAACATAAGCAGGCTCCCAAAACAAGTATTTGTAATGCTTAACAACTCCAGCATTGCACAAAAGATGAATTGGGCACGACTTATTGAAAACTGTCTCTATAGATTCGGTTTTGGTTATGTATGGCTGAACGGTGGATCTGGTAATGAAGCACGTTTTTTTAAAACAATTCAAACAGAGGCTGAAAGATTGCCATCACCAATCATGGCATGAAAAATGTACATACAGCGTAAGTTTTCACTGGTATTTGTCATTCAAAAACCATTTTGGACTAGAGAAATACTTGTCTAATTTGACCATTAGAATATTTCTCGATGCATTTGTACGATTCCGTTTCGGTATCAACGATCTCAAGGTGAACATATATACGGTACACCAACTTTCAGAATTCTGAAGTACAATGCACCCACTGCATGTGCATTGAGGACGAAAAGCACTTTTTGTTGAGTTGCCCCTTGCATGAAGATAAAAAAATATACATAGACACATTACTAAACAAACAACATATGTCCATATACTGCAAGGTGTCAATCCAAAGAGGACGAGGAACGTAGCTATGTTTATTTACTACTCTCTCAAGCATAAAGAAAGGTTAATGTTAGACATGGGTCCATCAACCGCGGTAGTCGACTAATTGTCTATACTGCAAAACAGTTTAATGTCACATAATATTTCTGTGACTGGCGGCCGGCCTGAACAATAAAGTGTCAAAGTGTCAAAGTGTCTGTGTGTGTTTGTCTGTCTGTCTGTGTGTGCGTTTGTCTGTCTGTGTGTGCGTTTGTCTGTGAGTGCGTTTGTCTGTCTGCCTGCCTGCCTGCCTGCCTGTCTGTCTGTCTGTCTGTCTGTCTGTCTGTCTGTCTGTCTGTCTGTCTGTCTGTCTGTCTGTCTGTCTGTCTGTCTGTCTGTCTGTCTGTCTGTCTGTCTGTCTGTCTCTCTTTCTGTCTGCCTACCTGTCTGCCTTTGTGTGTGTGTGTGTGTGTGTGTGTGTGCGCGCGCGTCGTGCGTGCGTGTGTGTGTGTGTGTGTGAGAGAGAGTGTATGTGTGTGTGTGTGTGTGCGTGTGTGTGTGTGCGTGTGTGTGTGTATGTGTGTGAACATCTATAGGTGTGGCCTTGAAGAGGACCGTTTGTGGAAAAAAGTGGTTGGTTGGTTGGTGTTTTACGGCCTATCGGCGTTTGTAGGCTATGTAAGGCCATTAAGCACAAAAATCACTTGAGCAGTTTGGAGTAAACGCTAATCAAGTCACGGTGTCCCTAGTTATTTCCCTTTTTAAATCGCGTAGGGAGACGCGGTGGGTCAATTCTCACCCCGAACCGACAGGGGGATTGTGGGAAAGAAGTCAAGATAATTTGGGCAAGAGGCAATGTTGACTTCGATGACGAAGAAACCGCAGCACAGAAGATGCAGTGCTGACGCTGTTGCACCTCGTTCTCCGACACCTTGAGACACCAGAAGCGTATGTGCGAATTCTATTCGTAGACTTTTCAAGTGCATTTAACACCATTCAGCTCCCTCTCCTGGCCAGAAAACCGAAGTGCATGAAAGTCAATCCTGTCTTGATTCGATGGATCGCCAGCTTCCTGACAGACAGACCTCAGCAGGTGCAGGCGAACGGAAAGTTGTCGACCACCACGACCACGCGCGTCCGAGCAGCTCTTCTCCCTGTATACTTCAGACTGCAGGCCAGTACCTGAGAACAGCAAGGACGTTCTTCTGAAGTATGCAGACGACAAGGCACTCGTCGGTCTCATCACGAACAACAATGAAACATGTTATAGACATGAAGTCCAAGACCTGACCACCTGGTGCGATACGAACTTCCTTCAACCGAACACCAACAAAACTAAGGAACTGATAATAGACTTTCGAAGGAAGGAGCACACCAGCAATCCGCTCCTCATCAAAGGTCAAGAGATAGAACGGGTAGAGGCCTACACATATCTCGGGGTCACTATTCACAACAAGCTGACCTGGAAACTCCACACAGATAACACCAAGAGGAAAGCCCATCAGAGACTGTACTTCCTGCGAGTGCTGCGCTCCTTCATGGTAGACAACACCATCTCTGATTTAGTCTACCAATCTGTCAGCCTGCCTATGCAACTGTACTGCTATGTTTGGTGGTGGAACAACACCTCGTCAGCCAGCAGACTCCTACTGCAGCGCATCACCTTCTGGGCGAGCGAGATCGTAGGAATCGAGCAGCAGCAACTGAGTGACCTAGTGAAATATAAAGTTCTGACAAAAGCGGTCTCCGTCTTGAAAGACAAATATCATACCCTCAACAGTGCCTTTGTGAGAACGAGGTCCGGCAAGCGTTACGTGTCTTTTAAAGCACGAACAAATCGATTTAAAAACTCGTTTGTTCCAGTGTCGGCCAGGGCCCTGAACTACTTGCCGCGTTCAAAGTATCGAGTGAATATTCTCGTCTAGTACGTTGTGCAGATGTGTAGGGAGAGCTGGGAGGGGGGGGGGGGGAGAGGGGGTGGTTATTTGAGACGCGAAGACATGGGAGACAGGGTGGGGTGATGCAGGGAGGGTGGTTGGAGGAGAAGGGATGCGATGGGATGTAAGAGATCACTGGGAAATGGAAGAAAGCAGATTCATTTGATGTTGTGTGTTTATATGTGATACATTTGATGATAAATGTTCATGTATGATTTCACCGAGCAAATTTCCTGTAAAGGAGAAAATAATATTCTTCTATGGCAAGTTTTCGCATTCCAGAGGCGCGTTGCTGACACTAGGAACCTTGCAAGATCTTGCGAGGAACAGACCGGTGTCAACGTGTCAACATAATGAAAGCAGATGTTGACACATGTTGACACCTGCCTATCATTTGCCAACTAGGTAGGCTAAGTAAGCAACGCGCCCTACCGCCCTCCTCAGGCCAAATGGGGTCGGACTGGCGTAGGGTGCACGTTTAAAGAAGCATTAAGACGCCGTTCACGGCACATTCCGCAGGGCCCGCGTGGAGGAATTGGGACTAACGCCAGCTAAAGCCAAGACACACGAGGAGAACAGGGGTACAGAGATTGCCCACTCACTGATGTCGGCCCCAACAAGAGGTACAGAGATTGCCCACTCACTGATGTTGGCCCCAACAAGAGGTACAGAGATTGCCCACTCACTGATGTCGGCCCCAACAAGAGGTACAGAGATTGCTCACTCACTGATGTCGGCCCCAACAAGAGGTACAGAGATTGCCCACTCACTGATGTCGGCCCCAACAAGAGGTACAGAGATTGCCCACTCACTGATGTCGGCCCCAACAAGAGGTACAGAGATTGCCCACTCACTGATGTCGGCCCCAACAAGAGGTACAGAGATTGCCCACTCACTGATGTTGGCCCCAACAAGAGGTACAGAGATTGCCCACTCACTGATGTCGGCCCCAACAAGAGGTACAGAGATTGCTCACTCACTGATGTCGGCCCCAACAAGAGGTACAGAGATTGCCCACTCACTGATGTCGGCCCCAACAAGAGGTACAGAGATTGCCCACTCACTGATGTCGGCCCCAACAAGAGGTACAGAGATTGCCCACTCACTGATGTCGGCCCCAACAAGAGGTACAGAGATTGCCCACTCACTGATGTCGGCCCCAACAAGAGGTACAGAGATTGCCCACTCACTGATGTCGGCCCCAACAAGAGGTACAGAGATTGCCCACTCACTGATGTCGGCCCCAACAAGAGGTACAGAGATTGCCCACTCACTGATGTCGGCCCCAACAAGAGGTACAGAGATTGCTCACTCACTGATGTCGGCCCCAACAAGAGGTACAGAGATTGCCCACTCACTGATGTCGGCCCCAACAAGAGGTACAGAGATTGCCCACTCACTGATGTCGGCCCCAACAAGAGGTACAGAGATTGCCCACTCACTGATGTCGGCCCCAACAAGTGGGAGAGCACAGGGTACTCGTCAGGGGGTGTAAACATGCGTGTGCCAGCGTGCGCGCGCGCGGATGCGTGCGTGTATGAATGTATAATTATGTGCATGTGTTTGTATGTTTGCGCATCAGTTCACTTGCGTGTTTCTGTAATGTCCGTGTGTCTGTCTGTTTCTGTGTTTTTCAGTGTGTACGCGTGTGTGTATGTATGTGTGTGTATGCGTGTGTAAATGTGTGTAAGTGCGTTTGTGTGAGTGTTCATGTGCGTATATATGTATGTCTGTGTGCGTGTGTGTGTGTGAGTCTCTCTGTGTGTTTTTCCTGCATGTGTGGCTGTGTATTTGTGAATGTGTGTGCGCTCGCGCGTGTCAGTTTTTCTGTATGCCTGCCTATCCGTCTATCTTTCCATCTGTATGTTTGTATCTGCGCGCGCGTGCGTGCATGTGAGTGTGTGTGTGTGTGTGTGTGTGTGTGTGTGTGTGTGTGTGTGCATGTGTGTGTGTGTGTGTGTGTCTGTCTGTCTATCTGTCTGTGTCTCTTTCTCTTTCTCTCTCTCTCTCCCTCCCCCCTCCCACCTTTCTCCCCACCCTCTCTCTTTCTCTATCTCTCTCTTTCGCCTTTGAAACAGATGTAAAGTCGAGCCTTCCTGCGATGCCAATCGCCAACGCTGCGTGCTGTCAGGTTGGAGAGCAAGATACCAGATGCGCGCGTGGGGTCTTTTTAATGAAATGTGAGGCCGTATCGCATCCCATCAGTTCCGCCATTTTACGCTTAGAAAACAGACACCGAAAAGCTATGTAAATACAACTGAAAGAAAAACATGACCTCGTGGATTGGCAAAAAGGATATAGTTTGGTGCACTTTTTTTCTTCTTCAAATTAATGATGTAGATACAGGTGTGCTTAAGAAAGAAAAAAAAACCGCGTGAACAGTTTTATTAGCATCTGAAGAACGCCTACGATTTTTTTTAAATTTGAGTTGAATAGCTCCATCTACAAATAAGTTTGCTGTCCCGGCAAGTTAAATTCAGATGCAATTGATAAAATGTTATCATTGTGATAACTCAGCGACTCTGTAACTTGCCCGTTTTCTCGACATATCTCAGTTAGATAGTGGGAGAGGGTAACTTTGAATTGTTACATTCCGGTTTCTTTTCTTCATCAAGCAGCCATTGAGGCAATGTGGCATATATCTCATTAATACCTCAACGTATCTTCCTATGTTTTTCTTTTGAAAAACTAATGTTATGCTCTTTACCATATTTCCATACTAACGCAAACTCACGTGTGACTGGTCCTCCAAAATTGAGACGTTTGGATGCTTTGTTCAAATTGATACATGGCCGAAAATTCATATCACAGAGGCGCTTTAGCGATTTTGAGATATAACTCCATTCAGAAATCTGAACAATCCATCCGTATACTCCGAGAGTTTCACAATGCAATTCTACCGCTAACTGAGTATTCGTGACTACATTAGATACGTGTGGAAATAACTTTTTGTGGTTTCGTAACGCCCCACCTCATCACCACATCGCGTATGTCGTACTCGCTGAGAGATCGGTAAAGTATTTTTAGTGAGGTGTCCCGCCATAGAATATCCTCTACACACGTACGTATTTTCATTGGCCGTTGAGGGATGTATGTAAGAATGAGCTCTGGACCAAAGTTCATTGATGTAGCTTGATTGCAAAATGTAGCTAAAACTTGAAAAGCCTTTTTCTCGAAAAGCTTTATTTTGGTACATGCGCATTCAACTTGTCTTATCTCAGCATTTACTGCATATATCATGATACTTTTGATATCATTTTGAAGGACATTCAGTGTACAATTACCAAAGGTGTCCGAGAGATTCATATTGGGGGAACAGATCACACATGTATTTCACCCATTCCTGGCTGCAGAAAGTATCAAACAACTAAAAATCAGACAAAAAATAATAATGCGATTTCGTCCCCAGCATATATAAAATTGGATAGTCTATTTAGACCAATCTGGTAAGAACCTGTTGAAAAACTATAGTGCAAATGTATCTGTCTCTCTCATGAATAGCCCCCGGCCCCGTACCGGAGGCCCTCCCTCTCCTCCCCTTCCCTCAAGAAAAGTTACTCGGGCAAAAGGTAAATGAAGGATAATTAGAAAGAAGGCAAAGAAGCAGCATGAGAAAGTAAGAGGAGAGCGGTAGCCGTAACAGGAGGAGGAGGAGGAGGAGGACGAGGAAGGGGAGGAGGAGGAGGAGGAGGAGGAGGAGGAGGAGGAGGAGGAGGAGGAAAGGAGGAGGAGGAGGAGGAGGAGGAAAGTAGGAGGAGGAGGAGGAGGAGGAGGAGGAGGAGGAGGAGGAGGACAAGGAGAAGGAGGAGGAGGAGGACAAGGAGGAGGACGAGGAGGAGGAGGAGGAGGAAGGTGGGGAGAGGGGGAGGAGGAGGAGGAGGAAGGTGGGGGTAGGAGGAAGGTGGGGGTAGGAGGAAGGTGGGGGGAGGAGAAAGGTGGGGGGGAGGAGGAAGGTGGGGGGAGGAGGAAGGATGGGGGGAGGAGGAGGAGGAGGAGGAGGAGGAGGAGGAGGAGGAGGAGGAGGAGGAGGAGGAGGAGGAAGGTGGGGGAGGAGGAGGAGGAAGGTGGGGAGAAGGAGGAAGGTGGAGGAGGAGGAGGTGGGGGAGGGGGAGGGGGAGGAGGAGGAGTGGGAGGAGGGGGAGGAGGAGGGGAGGAGGAAGAGGAGGGGGAGGAGGAGGGAGAGGAGAAGGGGGAGGAGTATGGGGAGGGGGAGGGGGAGGAGGGGGAGGGAGAGGGGGAGGGGGAGGGGGAGGGGAGGGGGAGGGGAGGGGGAGGGGAGGGGGAGGGGGAGGGGGAGGGGGAGGGGGAGGGGGAGGGGGAGGGGGAGGAGGAGGAGGAGGAGGAGGGGGAGGGGTTGAGGAGAAGGGGGAGGGGGAGGAGAAGGAGGAGGGGGAGGAGGAGGAGGATAAGGAGGAGGATAAGGAGGAGGAGGAGGAGGAGGAGGAGGAGGAGGAGGAGGAGGAGGAGGAGGAGGAGGAGGAGGAGGAGGAGGAGGAGGAGGAGGAGGAGGAGGAGGAGGAGGAGGATAAAGGAGGAAGGAGGAAGGAGGAGGAGCAGGAGGAGGAGGAGGAGCAGGAGGAAAATGTACGCCTAGTTTAGTCTGACTCTGGGTTTTCTGCAATGGGTGCGACTCAATAGAAAATTGTTTCCACATCTGTAACTCCTGCAGCAATATCACTGGCAGGCCAGAAACAGGGCGAACCAGACAGTAAAAGAGGAACAGATCTGTGTTCCAGACCTTCACAGTTTCAAAGCCAACATTTCAGTGGAAAGACTCCCTCCATTATGGTTCTTTGACCTCACAAACGCACACATACAAAAGCTGGTCGCAATACGAGCAGTTTCTATAAATAAAACAGCGACGACTGACGAGAAAGGAAGATGAAAAGCCGCTGCAAGGAAACGAAAAAACATGATCAGGACTTCACCTTGGTGTACCTCTTAGTGAGAGGTTCTCAGAACAGCATGTACCCAGTGATCCACTCACAGACGTCTCTGTGGCTGTGTGCATTGGCAGTAATCGTCTACGGGTTTCACTGCGGAGGTAGAGCCGACACTTCGTCGATATGCCCTGAACGGTTGTGTGGTGTGATATTATTTTAAAGTTTTCTCGACAATTGTTGCCACTATCACAGAGACACCTCATATCAGAAATAAATTTTGAGCATGCTTACCATTTTAACAACAACAACAACAACAACAACAACGACTACAACAAACAACAACAATGTCGTCAAAGCAGTAACAAATTTAGATTGATTGACTCTCATATATATGAAATAACCACATGCTTATCTGTATGTTCATCCAATTCCTACATCGAAATCAATGTAACTTGCATATCAAATCACAAACTAATGAAGGTAAAGACAAGCGTAAGTAATCTTAACGTTGTGATCTATCATCCATGCCTAAGGTTCAAAATGCTATATACTTTACCACCTGATCAGTGAAACCCTTTTTCAGGCCTTTACTGGCACCTGACAACAAACACAATGACCGACAGGCAAGACTAAAAAGGGTTCCAGCTCAGTCGTCACTTCCTGTGGAGTGTTCCAACTCAATCCTGGCGTCCGACTGCATTAAACGCAAATCGCATCACAGTGTGCCATAACTACCCGGCACAAATACCCGGATTTACTCCTGAGTAGGCAGAGGCAAGTCGAGTGAAGCACCGTGTCCGACAATGCTACTTGACGGTTTTTGTAGCTTCGAACGCCGCCACCGCTATAGCCCGAAGGGACTGCAAGCGAGGGCGCTAACCACCAGACTAGCGAGGACATACGCGGCAAAGAAGGAATGGGCCACTGCACTGTTAAAAGAGGAGAAGGACTGTTGAGATATGAGGGATGGATATTGCATTGAGGCTGTGCTACAAGCATGCAAAACGACGCTTATTTGTGGGCGTGCATAGGAACCACGCCTAGGGGTGAGTCAGCGCACGCGTGTTTGTCTACCCGTCGGATGAGTCGCTGACGATACTCTGCAATGACAGCACTGGCGTAACGCTCTACGGTGTGGGCGAAGACTGCAGAACTGGATCGCTGTCAATGTCGGGAGAGAATCAGGACGATGACGGGCATTGCCCTCGGGCGCTGCAGAGATGCCATTACGATATATTTTGCTACACTTATACCCAGACAATGTAGAACTTGTGAATCAGGGCACACACGCCAAAGCTGTTCAGTAAGAAGCATCTGATTGGCTGATTCACCACTCTTACCTTTACACTGTGCAACCTGTTCCTGTTAACATTGTCCACACACTGGGATTCCTTACTGAATTTCTGTTCCATTTGGCTTCCATAAACGGGTCACTCTAGTGGACTCGGCCGAGAAAAGGGCTGCGAGAATAAACACAAAATATGATTGGCTGCATTTTAACGATTTTTTTCTTTCTGGATCGTCAAATTCTTTGTCATTTTTTTAATGAATCACTGCGAATTTACTGAGAATTAAACCAACCAAGATCTCTTGCCAGTCAAACGTTGTTGCTTGCTAGCTTGTATGGCAAGCCAGCTTGGCCGTCTTTTCACACTCCTCTCCTCGGACGAGTCCACAAGAGTGGCCCGTTTATGGAAGCCTTTCCGAGGAATGCATAGTCGAAATGTCTACTGCCAGAGTTGCATTTCGCCCCTTTGACATATCCGAAAACAGAATAATAACTGCACTCTCAGCATACTTTTTTCCTTGTATGGTTGACCTTTATTTCAAGCATCTGGTTGAATGTTCTGTAAACAGAGACAGAGAAGTAAGCTATTCTGAATACAATCAGTTTAGATGCACTCTATTTCCATTTCCAGCTCACTAAAATGACGAATGCAATTTTTTTCCGTAAGCGTTTGGACAAGATCAGTTAGATCATGAAAGCTGTGAGAAATGAATGAGGAACTGTCGACCCTACCGGGTGAATATTCTAAGTAAAAATTTGCTTAACTTTCAAGAAATAAATTGTATTTCTCCTAATGTTTGACGCCATCTTCTTTCAGGATGATTGCCCACCATTTTCACACATAAACATTGAGAGATGACACCCATGGTTGCGGCGTTACGTTTGACAAACTGCGCAATTCGGCAGAAATTCTCTGTGAAGCATGTGGGCTAATAACAGGCATTCAGCAACTGTGCCCCTGCTGTCTAGATCCTCTGATATCCCTGCCCACACAGGCGTTTGCACCAGAAACGACCATTTTATCACAGATGACCCTCATCAGATCGTGTTGCACGCTCTACATACGAGCCAATATCCGTGTCATGGATGGTGATATTACACGAGTAGGAGATTTGCCCCTTTTTTACTCACAGCATACGAGTGACTGCGTGCAGACAATCAGATCTGTGTCTGATGTTCCAGTGCAACACACCTGCTTTTGCTGGGCGAGACGCCTCGTAACAGCGCTGCAGTGCATATACAATCACTCTGCGATCTCCTGTACTGCGATTGCACTATGATTGCATTCCTAGCGAGATTGCTGCTGTTTCATCAGATGAGATTGTCTCTTCACCACGACAGAAACGCACCATCTATATGAACTTTATTTTGAGATCTCGGCATTGCAGACATCACATCTCCAAGGTCCTCCTTTGGATGTGAGTAAGTTGGAAAGTATATAAATTCAACAGCAAACTGCTGTCTCCTATCTCGATTGCATTTTGCTGTGAGTTTTGTTTGCGTCACAGGAAGTGACGATGCGACACAATGCTAAAAACACAAACCATTTGTATCCTTTGAAGCAGTTGTTCTTGTCCATAGTTTCGTTTACTTTTTCTGGGGATAAGATAGGCATATCAGTCCATTAATTTGCTTCTATCACCTTCCTCCACCTTTAATTCATACAATTCTCAAATTCTTCTTGTTTTCTTGTCTAGGGGTATCACAAGTAGAGGTAGGATAATTAATTCACTCACTCACTATCTCACTGCTCGCATTACATGACACAATGTTTGTTAAGGATTTTCTTTAATGAAACTTATTCATGAATAAAGATCAAATTCAAGGCAAATGAATAAAAACGTCAATCAAATCTGTCAGTATACCCTTTGATTGAAACGTAGAGGATTGCTCCCTCTGAACCAACAACGAACTTGATCCTAAAGTTACTCTCGAGTTTTCAAGCAGATGGGCGACGCTGTTTCTCGAAGGCTTCACTGACGAACTTTTGTCCAAAGAACGCTGTCCACTCTGACCAACACACACACACTCTCTCTCAAGGCTACCCCTTGGTATCCACACACAACATGACACCAAATACCTATGTGGATCCAGACTTGCACACTCAGCCAGCGGTCCGCACCGACTGAGGGAAAATTCTCCATACGACGAAAAGGGCCTCCATATCCAGCGAAGCTTGTTCTTTCATTCAAGGAAGGATACTGTTCTTCATACAGCAGTCAGATGGTCGGGGGAGATGACTTGAAGGATTTCTTTAACGTGTCTCACTGCAACATGGAGCGGCTTTACCCACGTCTCTTCGCGATGCTATGCTCGGAGCACACTGGTTTAACTTTCAAACGCTCATGGCCAGGAAGCGTCGTCCACAGTCCACACGTGATCACACTCAGCCAATCAAATCGTCAGGGAAGCGTCCCTGCCTCATCAACGGTCTTAGCTTGTTCCCGCCAAACCTCGCATAGGACAAAGGTCAGACCATCATTCCCGCCAAACCTCGCATTTCAAACCACACAGAAAATAGGACAAAAGTCAGACCGTCATTCCCGCCAAACCTCGCATTTCAAATAACATAAGAAATAGGACAAAGGGTCGGACCGTAACAGATTCTGACAACGTTCGCGAAAAAAAACGGCATTTTGACTGAGAAAGCAAATGAACTACTTATAAGTCATATTTATCTGCACCTGAAGGAAAACAGTATCCCCACCCACCCCCATCCCCACCCACCACCCACCGGTATCTGTTTTATGTTTGTTTGCTCTTTCTCGCATTTTATTTGTTGTTTGGTTGGTTGGTTGGTTGGTTGGTTGGTTGGTTGGTTGGTTGGTTGGTTGGTAGGTTGTTTATTTGTTCAATTTGTTTTTATTTCTTTCTGCTTGCTTGTTCATTGTTCACATGATTCTGTAGTTCAGGGCTTTCTGGAGCTCCCAGCCACAGCCGTGCTTAGTTTGAAGTGTCTTCGGAAATGTAAAGTCAAGACTCGTTCTCTATTTTGTGGAACAAAAGCATGGAGGTCGACTATGATGGCCCCTTGAAAAGTGTAGACTCTGCCAAAGCCACTGGAGGCGTTTCCTGTAGGTTAACATGTCAGGCGGTTTCTGCAGATCTACGTCGTGGCGGGGCTTTAAATCTCCCCATGAAGGAAGTATTTATATGAGAAAGATAGAAATGAAAAGGACACCCTTCCAAATGCATCGAAAAATGTCAATCGGCAGGCAATGACCTGAACTCTACGAGGCAAGCAGACGAAGAGTACCCAAAAAATGCCTGTGATTGAGACTTCAAATAAGGAAGTTATTAGAAGTTAGATTCATCTGGACCCTGCTCAAACGGAAGACGCAGGGTTAGGGGTCTCAACCAAGCATGTGTGTGTGTGTGTGTGTGTGTGTGTGTGTGTGTGTGTGTGTGTGTGTGTGAGTGTGTGTGTGTGTGTGTGTGTTTCTCTTTTTTTCTTTGTATTTCTACAAGTATGTGTCTCTGTGCCTGTCTGTGCGTTTGTGTGTCCATCTGTTGAGGTGCATGTCTATCTGTGTGTTTCTCCATCTCTCCGTTTATATGTGTGCCTGTCAGCGCGTTCGTCTGACACTCTGTCAGTCTTTCTGCCTGCCTCTTTGTCTGTCTGCCTGCCTGCCTGCCTGCCTGTCTGTATGTCTCTCTCTCTTTCTGTCTCTCTCTCTCGCTCTCTCTCGCTCTCTCTCTCTCTCTCTCGCTCTCTCTCTCTCTCTCTCTCTCTCTCTCTCTCTCTCTCTCTCTCTCTCTCTCTCTCTCTTATTTTTCGATAAACACCTTCCCGTATAACTAATACTCTTTATTCAAGCAGAACTAAGTCCCAGGGGGGAGAGCAGGCAAAAACGTTCACGGTGTAAATCCACAGCAAATAAACGTCATCCGCCGTTTATTATCCGCTACCTCTCAACACATTCTGGGTTGTCTCTATATTCCAAATGGTTTATACTCTTCTTTACTCCGTGTTTATATGCTTTAGCGACTGTGAAATGAAATGGGCGGATGGTGCACTGCGTGGACAACATAAGTGCTACAAACTGTTCCTGCATCCGATCGTGCTGGCCATCGAAGCGAGGAGCAATTATCGCATTGCCGAACGATCAAAGGTGTTTTCCAAGCTCATGGCACCTTGTCCAAACAGCTTCAAAGGCCATACAAACCGTCTGCTTAGAGGGCGATGAGCTCGTTCCTGGTGGGAGGAGAAGTTTTGAAGAATGGCTTGGGTGGAAGTAAACTGTGCCAGCAATCAAAGCGCACACAAGTGAGGAAGAAATACAGCAAACACTTGCGGTGTCTCTGTGCACGTCCTGTTTGAATACAGTCTGATATCAGGCGTAGAGCCTTCCATTTTCAAAAAGTAGTTCACTGAGTTCTTCATGTCTTACTTGCAGTCCCAGTACGTGTAGTTATAAAATGGGTCAATATGTAGAGAGAGAGAGAGAGACAGAGAGAGAGAGAGAGACAGAGAGACAGACAGACAGGCAGACGGACGGACGGAGACAGAGCGAGCGAGCGAGCGAGCGAGAGAGCGAGAGAGAGAGAGAGAGAGACTGAAGGAGAGACTGAAAGAGAGACAGAGAGAAAGAGAGAGAGACAGACAGACAGACAGACAGACAGACAGACAGACAGACAGACAGACAGACAGACAGACAGACAGACAGACAGACAGACAGACAGACAGACAGAGACAGAGACAGAGAAAGACAGAGACAGAAAGACATACAGACATACAGACAGACAGAGACAGAGAAAGACAGAGACAGAGAGATAGAAAGAGAGAAAGACAGACAGACAGAGAGAGAGGGTGTGTGTGTGTGATAGAGAGAGTGTGTGACAGAGACAGAGAGAGAGATAGAATGAGAGAAAGACAGAGAGAGAGAGACAGAGACAGAGAAGAGGAACGTACAACGACTTACAAGCATGAACCGACGCACTCAAACACATGCATGCACACTTGCAGAGACGATCTATTACTTTTCCCCCTGCCTGCATCCAGTTGCTGGAAATAAAGCACCCTCGATGTACCGACGTTTCCTTTAATGTGATGATATATGCACTTAATGATGCGCGTTACCGTGCATGCAGGCCGCAATATAGGATTTCCCAGCCAAAGTAACTCGAGCTGATCCGATTCATTCCTGGAACACCAGCCATGCTCGTCTTCGTGCATGGTCCGGCATATGTCGACGCTCAATTAATTTTCTATTGGCCACGCATAGTGATCTGGAGATGAAAACTACGAGAGGAGCATCGACAAGGCCGGGTGTGTTATGGCCGTAAGAGTATAGGTAAATGAGGCCGGTGTCTGTGTTTTGTGCAGTTTGTTTATCTCCTGCAGCTGGGAGTTGTCTGTAGAAGCTGCCAACTCAACAAAAACTCATCCTAGTCGCAATTAACAGCCCGTGGAATGCTCTCAGAGGCAGGGAACGGAACAAAAAAAACTTGATGGTCGAGAGAGCATTGCAGCCACCAGCCTCGTCTCTCCTCCTAGGAGCTTACCGAGCTATACACTTTGGAATCAGGCTGACGTAGAGCACTTTGCTTTGAAAACAACACTAGAGAGTAACCAGGCTAACTATAACACCATTAACTCCCACTGCTAGTAGGGCGGCTGGTGTAGTTTCCTCCCAGCGGTGTTTGAATAAGGACGCAGAGGAAAAAATATAATATGATCAATGTTTGTTTGTTTGGCCTCCTGGGTAAAACCGGGCTCATTATTGTGTGTGTGGATATTTCTCGTCCTTCTGGAACTTGCGACAAAGCGGGTGAAAGAGACAAGAGATGTGCTGTCACGACGTAATCATTGAGGCAAAATGATATAAATCTCTTTGCATAATGATAATTGCATATGTATATCTTTTGTTCATTTTAATAGTGTACTACAGTGAAGAGTCTCCTTCTGTGCAAAGATCCAGTCAGATGATAAACTGTTAAATACTTTCAAGCTTAAAGGTGTTTTTTAATAACTTTTGTGTGTGTGTACAGAGCCTCGAGATCTTACAACACAATAGCTCAGATCGATTTTATCCCTTCAGGTTTACTGGAGGTCCTACAGACTTTATCCCTCCAGGTTTACTGCAGGTCCTACAGACTTTATCCCTCCAGGTTTACTGGAGGTCCTACAGACTTTATCTGTCTGTCTGTCTGTCTGTGTGTGTGTCTGTCTGTCCCGACTCCACGGCTTATTTCTCAAAAACTACTTGACGGATTTCCTTGACATTTTGCACATTAACTGGAAGTTAGGTCCGATTAAATGTGTCAAATTTTCAGAATCGAGGCTTGATGAGAAAGTGGTTTTTTAAGGTCGTACACTCGACATTGCCTCCCCAAATACTCCATTCATGGAATGGCCAAATTGCGAAATGTGTGACGTCATTAACAACGTGACGTCATTTGCGAGTAGAGTTTTGAGGATAATGAATTTCAAAAATATTGGTGAAAGGATAAAGAAGGATTTTTTACGATGCAAGTAGTCAATTCATGGATTGGCGACCCACTCCACAGCCACGCCCCTTTCTCGCTCTATCTTGCGTGGTAACAGATCAGGCGACAAAATGGCTTCCACATGAACGCAGATTCGTTGCGTTGTATTCCGGACATCATTTGTGTCTCATTTTTTCCAGACAGTGAGAAGATTTCTCAGACTGTGATAGACAGGGGTATGAATAAATACTACTCATTGCCCTCCAGGTTTACTGGAGGTCCTACAGACTTTATCCCTCCAGGTTTACTGGAGGTCCTACAGACTTTATCTGTCTGTCTGTCCCGTCTTCACGGCTGATTTCTCAAAAACTACTGGACGGATTTCCTTGACATTTTGCACACTAACTGGAAGTTAGGTCCGATTGAATGTATCAAATTTTCAGAATCGAGGTTTGAAAAAAGTTACTTTTTACGACATACATTGCAAAGAAAACGCTACAACAGAGTCCAAATGCAAAATGCGTGACGTAATCATTTGACGTGGAATAACGTGACGTAATTTCGAGGAGATTTTCGAGGAGGATTAATTTCGAGAACATTGGTGAAGGAGAGAGAAGGATTTTTTTACGATGCGGGTCGTTTCGTATCCTGGACGTTTCGTACCTAGTTCAGAAGCTATGATGAGTGACATTATCGCAATAAGAAAATTGCGCTAAGACCCTATAGAAGGCAACACATTACGATGGGGCGTTCAAAAGGCTTCACGGCCTATATATAGCCTCTCAACTACTACTACTACTACTACTACTACTACTACTACTACTACTACTACTATGAATAAATACTACTCATGTCCCTCCAGGTTTACTGGAGGTCCTACAGACTTTTAAATTTATAATTGCTTTACAAACACGTAGTACCGTTAATTGCCGAATGGCTCAGATGGTTAAAGCGTTGGACTATTGTAACGTTAGGTCATGTGTGAACGGGTTCGAATCCATGCTGAAACTTTTTTCCCCTCTTTTTTCGAGAGGTTGCTGGTTCGAACCCGACCTGTTTTATTGGGGTTTTTTGTGTGTTTTTTCCCCCTCTTTTCTCGAAAGGTTGCGGGTTCGAACCCGATCTTTTTTGTGTGTGCCAAAACCTGGAGGTTCAGCGCCAGCAGTTTTTATTAGTCTGTCTGTCTGTCTGTCTGTCCCGACTCCACGGCTTATTTCTCAAAATCTACTGGACGGATTTCCTTGACATTTTGCACACTAACTGGAAGTTAGGTCCGATTGAATGTATCAAATTTTCAGAATCGAGGCTTGAAGAGAAAGTGGTTTTTTAAGGTCGTACACTCGACATCGCCTCCCCAAATACTCCATTCATGGAATGGCCAAATTGCGAAATGTGTGACGTCATCAACAACGTGACGTCATTTGCGAGTAGAGTTTTGAGGATAATGAATTTCGAGAACATTGGTGAAAGGAGAAAGAAGGATTTTTTACGATGCAAGTAGTCAATTGATGGAATGGCGACCCACTCCACAGCCACGCCCCTTTTCTCGCTGTATCTCGCGTGGTTACAGTTGCAGGCGCCAAAATGGCTTCCGAATGAACGCAGACTAACTGGTTGCATTGTATTCTGGACAGCATTTGTATCTCATTTTTGCCAGACAGTGAGAAGATTTCTCAGACTGTGATAGACAGGGGTATGAATAAATACTACTCATTGCCCTCCAGGTTCGCAGGGCTAAATCTTTTTGTTCTTAGTTTCCAACGACCTGCTCAGTCCACATAAGGTCAGTTTAAGATTGCTTGTATTATAAAGCAGAGAACATCTTTTCAATGTTGCACTAGTCTTGTCGTGTTGGTGCCTAAGTTAGTGATTTTGAGTGCACACTGTTAGTTCATTTCGATTTGTCTCCGCCATATGCTTTGCGCTGTTTCCCGCTCTTTGAGTTTAATGTACTGGGTGGCATAGTCAGTAGTGGATAGACCTTTCGGTAATTTTCACGCTACCAGCGGAGATTGTGTCAAATAAATGCAAACTGCTTATTAATTTCAAATTATTTTTAAATATGGAAATACGTTGAAAGCAAGTATTTAGTTCCCCTTTTTGTTTGCTGTATTTTCAGTTTTTCACCACTACAGCACTATGACATGTATGCAAGATGACGATAGCGTCCATGCCGTTCTGCAAATAAATTATCTGACCCAGATTATTGGTGCGACGAGCTTGTATGATGTGCTCGGTGACACTCTCTGTATTCTCATCCCGTATATATGTTGAGAACAAAGGCAGAACACATACTGTAAACACGGCAATAGTCTGGCATAGTTGTGCGGTAAAAGAGAGAAAACGAGTGTCGTGGAATCGAAATTCATGACAGTGTAATCTTTGTTAATATTCACTAATTCACATTGATACAAGTGGCTCGAAATGAATCTTTCGCACACTGCGCAGTTCGCATAGCAGCCATAATAAAGTAAAGAGAACAAACCACCACCACACAGAGAGAGAAAAAAGGACATACAACTGAATGATGCAGCCGTCATAAGAAACGGTGACAGATATGAGATCTGGAATGGAAGACGGGGGTAATTGGGGGAAAAAAGAGGGGGGGGGGGTGGCTAGTGTGAGGGAGGGCGAAATGCGTTTTTCCCGTTTTCTGTGAGTGAGTGTGTGTGTGTGTGTGTGTGTGTGTGTGTGTGTGTGTGTGTGTGTGTGTGTGTGTGTGTGTGTGTGTGTGTGTGTGCGCGTGCGTGCTGAGGGGGTCGGGGGTGGCGATGGGTAGGGTGGGGAATGGGGTGGGGGAAGCAGATGCAAAAGCAGAAGACTTCCATCTGTTCAAGACTTGATGTCAAGCTTTGGATATACTCCTGTGATCCTGTACGCAAAGCCGTGTGTGACTTACTTCAAAAGCTACAGTGGCACTACAGACATTCTGTTATCCCTCCAGGTTTACTGAAGGTCCTGCAGACTTTATTGTGTTTTTTTAATGCCAAAACCTGGAGGTTCAGCGCCAGCGGTTTTTTTACTTTTCTTTTTTTATTGCAGGATATTCTCAATGACAAGGTCTGGAAGCATGTACTTGTTAGCCATTTATACTACAATTTTTCCTCTCCTGTGCAACCCTTCAATTTTTTAAGAGAAATGACCTTGTATTAAGAGCAGACAGTGATGTTTGTATTTTGTTCGGGGAACGATGATGGGCGCAGGTGTGGATAGAAAAACTGAATTCATATCATGGTCCTGTGGCTTCGATGAGTCAAGCACAAGTAAATAATAAGACGTTAATAAATTATTATCGACGAGTAATTACCTTCCAACGTAATTGTAAAGGTGAAAGTGTTGTTTAATACACAGGCGTATTGTGTATATCTGGGACTCAGATCATTTTGAGATGTATGAGGGCTTTTGTAGATCCTTTTAATTGTTTTCGGAAATGCAAGCATGCACAGGAAATGATTCATTATGTCACCATCGATTTCGAGTGTCCGATGCAAGGAAAAGTTTCGCTTCCGACATTCCAGAGAACCTTGACGCATGCTAGGAAAGAGAGCAGATAAGTATACATTTACTCTCTGGGGCCCTGGTTTTCTGGCTCGCCCTCTTCCCCCCCCCCCCCCCCCCCCAACCCCCATCCCCCCTCCCCCAAACCCCCGTTCCTAGTACATTTGAATTAAAAAAGACGTTGCTGCAATGTGTAACCTTGCTGTTTTGCTTCCAACAAAGAAAAGATCTTTCAATATTTTCCACTTTCGTTGTAGTTATCGCTGTGAGAATTAGATAGCAAACTGGGATTCCAGGAACATCTGGCTAAGTGGGGAGCAGAAGATACTGGTGCTTCCTCGCGACATGTGCCTCTATGAGACAACCCAGCTGTCTTTGGCAGTCTTTTCTTGTGCTCCAGTTTCGCCTTGGATACTTCACGTGTAAAGCACGCGCTGCATTTTAGATGTCAGATAGACAGGTCGTGTGTTTTTGGCAAATATGCTGCACCAAATTAAATGTTCCTCGGGGCTTCACGCTTTACATGGCCCACATACATGTCAAAACGGTTTCTTAAAGATGCGTGGTTAACAAATGCAAATATTAAACCAGAAGGCAAGTAAGATTCACAACTAACACTAACAACATAGTTGTTGATATAGAAAACATATTTGCCGATTGAAAACTATACATCGTTAAAGTTAGGTAAAAATAGACATTTTCATTTGTAGTTTAGAAGACCACCCACGTCAAACGGGAGACATCACCAGAATCTGCTCAGTTTCGCAAAAGCTGGAGGGGGTATTTGTTTTTGGCTGTGTATTACATTTTATCGTTCATTTAAAAAACGAGGACTTCCTCTCACGCCGCCGAGATAAAAACTAACTGCAGAAACGCCATCGTCACGATATGGTGATTTGCTCCCATAGCGGACATTTTTCCTTCTTTTCCCCTGAGGTTCTTGCAGCTTGCAGGGAATAAGCTACAAATGACGCCTGCTTTGAGACGGGAAGATCTCGTCCGCTGTCTTTGAAGCAGCTAACCAATATATTGCAATAGTTTGGGGAACGCTGTACGTTAACACCCACTCTGTGGAAGCCATGGTATTTGGACTCCTATACCCATAACAATTTGCTTTTGTGGAAACTGTTTCCTTTTTCTTCTCTGCAACGAACACAATATTTTTTTGTCCCATCAGCAAGAATATTTTAATATTGCTTGACTGTTTGACTTCAGAGCAGGAAACAAGTACCTAATCATTTATGTTGAAAGTAAGCGTAAAATATTTCTGCCGCATATGAGAGGGAATAGAGGAGAACCTGTTGTCCGAAGAACAACCTGACCACCATACCAACATGCTCAGGTTAGCACTCTTGAGAGGAAACTCGCTGTTCAGACCTTAACATTTCTATGTGTTTGTTACGGGGATTTCAATAAACTTAATAAAAACGGTCCCGGGTAAATACAATATTTTTAATCATTCAACTGAAATAATGACTTTCCCATAATCAGAGGTAGCAAAGAGGAAAAAATGAATAAAAGTGGAATCACTGATAAAATGGATTTGCCACTCAGCAAAAAGGGGTAAACAAATGTAATTTTACATCTGGCTCATCTACGACTTCCTCCCAATTAATTACCTCTCCTTATAACATTCAGACCCACTACTAGTATAGTCTACTCCAAAGAAGAGACACAGATACAAGAAAATATTTAACTCCAAAGGAGAATTTCTATACTCAAGTAAATAATCAACCTCAAAAAGCAATTGCAAAGCACAGATAAAACGTTAATGGAGAATTATAAACACCAGTAAAACTACGGTTAACCTGTTCACATGAAACTAATAAAACGTAGGTCAGCCCTTGACATGAAAGAAACTACTTCGAGCAACCTTCCATCTCTCTCTCTGTCTCTCCGTCACTCGCTCCTTCACTCAGTAGGCATGTCTGCCTAGCCGACCGTCCGTTTCTCCCTTCGTCTGCTTCTCTCTGTTCTGCCGTCTGCTTCTCTCTGCTGTGGTTCTCTCTTCTTCGGCTTCTCTCTCTCTCTCTCTCTCTCTCTCTCTCTCTCTCTCTCTCTCTCTCTCTCTCTCTCTCTCTCTCTCTCTCTCCGCTCTGTTCTCTGCTGTGTGGGGGCCGATCGAATCTCTCTCCTCTTGCACTTTCTTATATTACTATGTTCTCACAACCAACTCACTGTCCATTTCTACTTACCACAACTCATACTTCAGAGCGAACACCGCTCATAACCGTGGGGCGGAACTCAACTTCCACTCACCTTTCACTTCAATTTTTACACAGTGTTTGGACTACTAACCACCCTCAACGTACCAGCAAAATTCAAATATTTCTCTCAGGTGAGATACTTCCAAAAACCTATTTCCCCGTTACAGTGTTGCGTACTGGTAGGCCATCATTCCTGGTGCTGGCAGACCGAAGGACGGCCTGGGAGCTCATGAACAACAAAGTTAATGACAAACACAGGCTCGCACTCGCTACACAGTCAGAAGTCAGGGACTTCTTAGCAACTGAACTCCTAGTTCACACAGCAGAGATAACATCAACTTGTCTCTGCCACATTTGTGCAGAAATGAACTAAGAGGAGGGAAGCTAAAAGTTTCCACTTCAGTAAAAATTACCCAGATGTTCCCCACAAATGCGTGACTGGTGACTGTACAGAATACAAGAAAGAACCACCTGGCCTCAAAACATATCAACGAAGCACGCATCAACAGTTGCTTTTGTCCCTGCGGACAACATGCGTTTCTTTGTTCTCCACCTTCATCACTAGCACGAGGTCTACTTAGATGCAGTGTAATCTTGTTCATTCGAGTACAGATATCAAACTAAACTCTGCTGCATAA
>JAWQFJ010003712.1:42500-55000 GCA_034096865.1 Theodoxus fluviatilis
TTCTGTGGCTTTTTGTATACGATCCTCCAAAGCGTTCTGGAAACGGAAGAATCTACGCTTGTTGCAGGTGCTGAATAGAGTGTTGAGGTTTACTTAACTTCAGCATCTTATTTTCACAAGATGTGGCAATACACACCTTGGTTTCAAAGCTACATCTCAACACGCAGAATGACAAATTAAATCATACCATGTCTTGCAATTGTTAGCTACAAAACTTTCTACGATGCCTATATTAAAAACACGAAAGAAGGTGGAGGAAGCTTCTTTTAGGACGAATATGTTGGGGTTTTTTTTGGCACGCCATAGACATTTAACCAACACTGTCACAGTCACACAGAGGGAAGGCGCATTATAGTTGTTCACCTTATACATACGTACTCAATCACACGCACACAGGGTTACAACACATAGTAACGACACGGGGTAGCCGCCGATTGGTAAATAGCAAGGAAGAATCCAGATTTCTCTCGTCCAAGGGATTGAGCCACGGCACTGCGCCTCGCACATCATGTTGACAACACAAATGTGGATCACCGGCTCCTGGCAGCGTTATATCTCGTAGTCTCCCCCTCTGCATGAGTGCATAGTCATTCTAGTAAACTAGAGATTTCGCCTACCGGCAAAAGTATCTCTAGCACAGTTCACATCAAGTGCTGGAAGGCTTTTGGCCAATTTATGCAAACGGAGATCACACGAGAGGCTTGTGGGATAGCCGATGTGCTTCCTGACATACGCCGTTAAAGTAGTTCTAAAACTATTTCGCACAAAACTCTTAACTCACTCTTGTTGAGACAACAAACAAGCGTTTATTCGATACAATAAAATGTTTCTGTTGAAATGAATACAACTTTTGACATCTGAATGATTTCTGTAAAAAGTGGAGAGAAAAATAGTATCAGAACGAACTATTTTTGGCGCAAGGCTGTAATGCGAAAGATCAAGCCTATTGCGCATTCATTGCGAACTGTGCCAGAGTCACTACTGACTCGGGTTTACAGAATGGTGCATAGTCAGCTCTTCAACCTCTACTCGTCTGATGAAACCATATCTTTTGACAGGCGGATGTAGACAAGCAAGTTTTGGCGTTTGATTATGTGCGAGGCGCAGTGTCGTGGCTTTTACCGCTGATAAATCATGACATGTGTTCTATGGCATACATATAAATACATCTCTTACGCCAACTCTTTTTGATCTATTGTTTGATTATTAAAAAACACGATGATTTCTGCGTGTGTTTTTTAATACAGACATATAAAATTGTAACATTTACTGTAAAGAGAGTAAACTCGGCGTGTCTTCAAACGGTGCTGACCTAAATGTTCCCTCACCCATTGAAAACGATGAAAACTTAGAGCCATCGTGGTGATTCTAATGATTAACGCTTTTCAACAGCAAATCTGAATACCTCTCTTAAATCAGATAATTATCAGTCAACGAAAAATATGTCTGAAGAAATCTTCCTATGATTGACGAGTGATTGCAACAACCTTTGTGTCTGTGCATCAGCAGTTAAACATCAGTCACCAGCATTGATGAGGACAGGCAAAGAGCCCCAGACTTCCCCGTACTGCAAAACCTTGACTTTGTTCGCTGCTTGGGATATTCGACAATGCACGGATCGGTCATGTGCTAATTGATGGGGATGCGCACAGTGCGAATGTAACATTTCTTCTGAAAAGTTGGCGGGAACTTGGAGTTCAAGCGTCAACATGCGTAATCTAAATGATTCTACAGCGGGGGAAGAGGAAATGAACATAGACACGTTCTAAAATAAGAATAGAATGAAGCCAATCCTTTCTCACTCATGTGACAACGAGCTGTTTGCGATGGCTAATTGTTATAGTAAAAACTTCTTGTCAGACTTATCTTCTATTTCGGAAAAGTTTCACATTTAAGTGGCGTGAAAATCACTGTGCTTTACACGCTGAATGGCGATGTAATTGCAGAAGCTCTTCTTTGGTGGGCTGTTGCAGATTTTCTCTGTAATCCTCCTGAAACCATCATTATTCTGCTCCTTCACACACGCACAGCTGGCGATATTTCTGTCATAAGTAGGATATCCGATAGCCCTGTCAGAAGGTTCGGCTGAGATCTTATTTTTTTATATCCTTTGCCTGTGTGAGGCCTTTTGATCAGCTGCACTTGAAAGTAGCAGCTGCAGCTTCGGGGTGTTGCGTGTCAGCGAAAAGACGCGGTCCATCTTATCTGGCGAGGGCATTGCAACTTGGAGCGCACGTCCCGCTGACGCCGTAATCCGTCATCCTTTGAAATTCCCAGGCCAATCAGCAGTCCAGGCTAATCACGACCACAGAGCTCGCTCGCACCGTAAGATGATTGACTGCAATTGACCCTTGAGTCTTGCTGCGTATTGGCCTTAATGCGGAAACGGCCTCGATGCGATGCCCGTAAGGCTGAGGGATTCAGGACTTTCTCTCTCCCTCAACCGGGCAGCGGGTGCATGGCATCACCTTCTTGCTCAGTTACGCTGTCCGGGTAACCTGTCAGTTGGAGAGCAAGAGAGAGAGAGAGAGAGAGAGAGAGAGATACAGAAAGAGAAAGGGAGAGAGAAAGGGAGAGAAAGAAAGAGATAGAGAAAGAGAGCGAGAGGGGGGGGGAGAGGGAGGGAGAAAAGAGAATGGTAGGGTGTATCAGTTCGTGGATTTCATATGTTGCAGAATGTGGTTTTCATTGTCTTGGGTTTCCTTGACTGGGTGTATGTAGACTTTACCATGCATTCATTATTTCGAGTAATTTGTTTAATTCACAGCCTAAAATGTGTATTTCAACATCTGGTAAATAATGCATCGCTCAGTTGTTCTAAGGGGCGGCACTTGGATAACTCCGCGAATAATGAGGTGGACGATAGTGCTAGAGCAACATTACATTTTCACCCCCAAATATATTCTCCAAAGAAAATAAAAAATCTAAATATCCTATATCATCTCTAAGACGCGTTGATTTCAAAGCTGTACACGAATGTCTTGTAGCCTTTTCTGTTCTGCGCCTTTATGTGAAGGTAAGATGTTTTTCTATACATAGACAGACCAGACAGACAGACAGACGGACGGACGGACGGACGGATGAATAGGTGAAGGTAACACATATGGGATATGCATTCCTACCCATTTTCGACCTCATCTACAAATATCTTTGCTCCATACAGTCGCTAAAGTTCCCGAATGCAACCCATAAATTACAATTCATCAAGTTTTCTTCGTGTGCTCACATTGCAGATTGATTAAGACTAAATATCATTTCTTAAAAAAGACTTACCATAATCGTTCAGTATAATCTATTAGTCTCTCACGATCAGCGTAACTTGCAATTTTCAGTGAAATAGGACATACGTCAACAAGCCTGTTTACAAATCAAATGAGGACAGCGAAATTATTCGAAAGCGAGACACGAAATGGAAACAGCAAATGGTGGTGAACATCTGCAACTGCAGTGAATGACCTCTTTTGTAGACAGCGTTGCAGCCTTTCACCAATCAAGGCGTCTCTTTAAGAAAGGCCTTGACCACGGATTGAGAGGAAAGGCTGAAGACAAAGGGGACTGGTGACAAGATACAAGACAGAAGACATCTTTACTCATCATCCACACCTATGTTGTTGTTGTTGTTGCGTACCTGGGCTAAACACTCCCAGGATCACCCAAGTGGGTGAGATGATTGCGTGTGTGACTGTTTTTGAACACCCCGCCATATAGGCAGCCACACTCCGTCTTCAGGAGATTTGATCTCTGTCTCCAGAGAATGCCAGTTGTTATGTTAGGAGCTTACCACGGCTGAAGATCATCCCCAAATAACAGTACATCATAACAACATTTTGCTGTAGCCTTGGTTTTTAGCTGGAGTCAACAAATAACAACAGCTTTTTCTCAAGGCAGAGTCACCGTTGTGAGGAGTGATTTTTTTCTCAAGTAGTTCTGATTCATACAGTGAAATCAAAGTTCTCCAAAATGTTTACCACAGTAGCTGTAATGGGAAAGATGGCCAGATTATTAGTTTGTTTATGACCGTTTGTGATATGAATTCTAGATTGTCTGAAACAATAAATGAAATTTTACATTGCCCTCAAGGTATGGATTTAATCAAAACATATGTGTTAAATGTGTGATTCAGTATTGGAGTAGATCTGATTTTTGTGCCTTGGGATATTGAAAACGTATGTGACATTGATTTCCGTTGTAAAACACTCGACAGTATATTTTCTGCCGTTAAAAATAAAGTAGACCACACATTCACACAAGAGACAGCCAAATCGCCGACATTTTCCGGCAATTGCTTTCGGAGGAGAACGATGCACTTAAAGCGCCTCACTTCAAATTTCATTTTCCCAAATGCAGCGTAGTCAAACATCTCTGAGTATTTCAAAAATTCAGAACGGGGTGGGTGGTTGGGGGGTGGGAAGTACAGAATTACAACTTAGCGCGAATGCTGACAAACGTCTATAACGTCTCCGTCCCTCCCCCTTCTCTCTCTTTGTCTCTCTTCTCTCTCTCTCTCTCATCTTTTCTCTCTTCTCTCCTCTCTCTCTCTCTCTCTCTCTCTCTGAAGACCTTCCACCTTCGGTGAGGGAGTTAATTCGGTCATTGAGACAAATCCAAGCCACCGCGCAGTCCTGCACTGAAGGCATCACCGAGATCAGAGATAGGCACGGGGATGCGCGACGGCTGTGATGCAGTCAACGCTGATGCTCAGTTCCCTCCGCCCCGTGCTCCATTGGAAGACAGGCTTGCTCCTCCTGGAGGGCCCATGCAAGTCCCTCCACAAGTCCGTCCACTATGCATGCCCCCAGCTAGTTATGATCATCGCGACAGTGGCCGTCGAGAAGGGGACCGACCGACCCTGACACGGAGCCAGCGTAAGCTGAAAGCACGAAAGACGTAATAGCTTATGTGTTGAGACTCTCGTGCATATCGTGACTGAAATCTCTTTCGCGTCTCGCACAAGACTGGTCACCAGTCTTGAACCCCCTACCCCCCACCCCATTGTTTATTATGTGCCGATTTAATGCATGTAAATTGCAACAGGCCGGCGGCCTACGCAATAAATCATTCGTTCGTTCGTTCGTTCGTTCCTCTCTCTCTCTCTCTCGCTCTCTCTCTCTTTCTCTCTTCGCTCTCGTCTCTCTCTTTGTCTTCTCTCTATCTATCTCTATTTTATCTTTTTTTTTCTCCTTTCAATTATCTTTTATTTCTCTTTCTCTGTATTCACCTCTCTCTTTCTCTCTTTATCTATTTCTCTCTCTCTATTTCTCTTTCTCCTCTTGTCTACTTCTTTCTCTTCTCTCTTCTTTCTTCTTTGTCTTCTTTCTTTTCTCTTCTCCCTCTCTCTTCTCCATCTCCTCTCTCTCTTCTTCATCTCCTCTCTCTTCTCCATCTCCTCTCTCTCCCTTCTTTCGTTCTCTCTCCTCCTCTCTTTTTTCTCTCTTCAAATTGTTTTTTTCTCTTTCTCTCTCTTCACCTCTCTCTCTTTCTCTCTATCTCTTTCTCTCTATTTCTCTCTCTTCTCTTGTCTATTTTTTCTCTTCTCTCTTTCTTTTTCTTATTTCTTGTTAGTCTTTCTTATTTTTTTTCTTCTCCCTCTCTTTTTTCCATCTCCTCTCTCTTCTCCATCTCCTCTCTCTTCTCCATCTCCATCTCCTCTCTCTCTCTCTCTCTCTCTCTCTCTCTCTCTCTCCGTTCTCTCTCTCTCCGTTCTCTCCTCCTCTCTTTTTCTCTCTTCTTTCTCTCTTCAAATTATTTTTTCTCTTTCTCTCTCTCTCTATCTCTCTCTCCATCTCTCTCTCCTCTCGCCTCTTTCTTTCTCTTCTCTCTCTTTCTTTTCTTTCCTCTCTCTCTCACACTCTCTCTCTTTCTCTCTTTATTTTCTCCCCCCCTCTCTTTCTCTCTCTCTCTCTTCATTCCTCTCTCTCTTTCTTCTCTCTTTCTCTCTCTTTCTTTTCTTTCCTCTCTTTCTTTCTCTCTCTCTCTTTATTTTCTTTCCTCTCTCTCTCTTTCTTTTCTTTCCTCTCTCTCTCTTTCTCTCTTTCTCTCTCTTTCCTCTCTCTCTCTCTCTCTCTCTCTCTCTCTCTCTCTCTCTCTCTCTCTCTCTCGCTCGCTCGCTATGTGTGCTTCTCTCACCTACAGCTTTCAGGTGTTTTTCGACCCACTCCCCTTTCCCACATCACTTCCGTCCTCTTCCTGCCCCTTGCCATCTTACATCACCGAGCACTCAGCTGCAGCAGGCACTTCCTGTAACCAAAACGACCTCTTCTCCACTCTACCACCGTGTTTGCCAGACGTCAACGACCCGTGGCAGTATATCGAGCCCAGAAGACGTCTAAACAGCCGCACGTGTGTGGGAGGCTGGGGCAGAAATCGAGATTTAACTTCACCTAGAGTTTGCATGCACTGAGTGCCATGGGTGTTTTGACTGGGAGCTAGCTCCATATTGGGAATGCAGGCAAACTTATCGCTATCATGGCGGGTCACCTGAACATCTCCCAGTTTACACTGCAGCTCGGCCTGAGCGTACGAGTCAAAGTCATAGGAAGACGCGGGTTTAATGGCTACAAGTAACCATGTAAACAGAGTAAAAGTGCGCTCGTGTCATGAATGTGTAGACATGTGTATTTTTGCAAATCGTCTCCACGCAAGCTGTTTCCGTTGATCAAATGAAATATTAAAGTGTTAAGACTCTAGTGTGTTGGAGTGAATCAAAGATTATAGGTTACACATAATCTTTGAGTGAATGCAGCTCTTTACTTTCCTGCGCTGACTTCGTTAAATTGTATGTATGTTTGCATGGAAACATGGACAGTTTATCTATGTAGTGACTTCCTCGGGACCTGAAAAATAACAGCTAAAATTATTATCCATGGATAACACTTGTTAATCGAAGACAGCGTATATGATACAAGAAGGTTTTACTGAGAGGACTGTATTTGTGCTATGCTGATTATTTGTATGAAGAGAAATTGGTGAAAAAAGTATTGTTGAAGTTATTCTAGAAACGTTGTAGTGTCACATGGTTGGACTTCCACAGGGTAAGACGAGTTCTCGAAGGCTGTTTCTATTTTAATAGCAACAATCAGTTTCCCGTTATATGAGATATGTTAACTAGATTTTCTTTTCTTTTTAAAAATCTAAACTATTATGTGGCAGCATTTCAGTAATGCTTCCCTTAACCAACAGGAGCACATAATATCATTGAAGTTTGAGAGAGGGTGTCAACGCTAGTCGGTGCAGTGAGAAGATATGCACAGTAAACGGTGTGTCCCTGTTATAGACAAAGCAAGAGAAAGAAGAGACCCGTTCTCTATATTAGACATAAGGAAGTCTCGGTGAGAAAGGTTATGCATTTGGGAAGAAAGCGTTGATTCTATCACACTTCATATGTTGTATTCGGCAATGGCTGATTGTTTTACTGGTAAATGACAACACAGTATATAAACAAGGATAGCTTTAATCGAGTGTTGACCTTTTAGAAAGGGTGTATGTGAGGTTGTTTTTTTTTCTCATCCACCCTACCCCACTCTTCTCTCTCTCTCTCTCTCTCTCTATCTATCTATCTATCTATCTATCTATCTATCTATCTATCTATCTATCTATCTATCTATCTATCTATCTATCTATCTATCTATCTATCTATCTATCTATCTATCTATCTATCTATCTATCTATCTATCTATCTCTCTCTCTCTCAATTGATAAAAAGGTTTATTGTTGGTTGGAAATCCGATGTGAATAGAAGTATCCGTTTTAGGCAATACAGAGAGTATAAAGCAATCTTTGGAATTGAAACGTATTTGCACACCCTGAACAGAAAAGTCTTCAGAGATACTTGGATACGTTTTCGCCTGGGCATTAGTGAACTAACAGTACACAGACAGAGATATTGTACCGAAAATTACGCAATCTTATGTCCAGCATGTCACGAGAGAAATGAAAATGAGCAGCATTTTGTTCTGTACTGTCCAGCTTATGAAGACATCCGAATGAAGTTTGTAGTACCATATGTACAAAGTAACAATACTGAACCACTTGTGCAGCTGTTTTCTGCAAAAAAAGCCATGTATTATACGTGCCGTGAGTACTTATCTGTACTATGCGTTTAAAAGAAGAGCAGAATCTGCTGAGTCTGCTGAGAGTAATTCATTCTTCGTCTAATATGTGCGGTATACTACTTAAGAGGAGCCTTCATCGTAAAATGCATTGTGCTCTCGCACTAGTTACTTATCTACATTAATTATTTTGGCAATATAATGTTTTGTATTCAATTGTAATGGGCCAAAGGCCTACACAATAAACTGTTTTGTTGTTGCTGTTGTTGTTGTTGTTGTCTCTCTCTCTCTCCTTTTTTCTTTCTCTCTCCGTCTCTCTCTCCTTTTTTCTTTCTCTCTCCTTCTCACTCTCCTTTTTTCTTTCTCTCTTCTTCTCTCTCTCTCCTTTTCTTTCTCTGTCTCACTCTTTCCATGTCTTTGTCTCCCCCATCTCTCTCTCACTCTCTCCCCACCCCCCACCCCCCTGTCTGTCTGTCTGTCTGTCCGCCTTTTTTATTTTAATGTATATATCTGTCTTTGTCTGTCTCTCTCTGTCTGTCTGTCTGTCTGCCTGCCTGCCTGCCTGCCTGCATGCCTGCATGCATGCCTGCCTCTCTCTCTCTCTCTCTCTCTCTCTCTCTTTCTGTATATCTCTCTCTCTCTCTCTCTCTACAGTGTAGCATCCGCGCACTACCATTTACTCCGAACTTTTAAAGATCTAGATTATATTTTAGGAGCGACATTAAACTTGACATATCTCCTAAAACCCGATACCACTGTCGGCTCAGTGCAATCCGGTTGTCTCCAGTGTCTTAGTGCACTATTTCCCCGCAGCAAGGCCGTTGCTTTGTTGCGAGAGGCAACAGTCTGCTGGCGTTGCTGCTGTGGGCGGTAACAGGTTCCAACTGAAGGAAATCAACGTTAGCACCATTGTTTATTGAGTCACGTCAGGTCCTCTTAGGCCCGCCTAGACTTATCAGATGTGCCTTGGGATTTGGGGAGCAGGCCCAGGAGGCCACAACTATGGAGGCTCTGCGTGCTGAATAACACAGCCTGAATCAGCCATCACTAACTTATTGATGGGAGTGCAGAGAGAGAGAGAGAGAGAGAGAGAGAGAGAGAGAGAGAGAGAGAGAGAGAGAGACAAACAGACCGACCGACAGACAGACAGACAGACAGACAGACAGACAGGCAGACAGACAGACAGACAGGCAGGCAGGCAGGCAGACAGGCAGACAGACAGGCAGACAGACAGGCAAACAGACAGACAGACAGACAGACAGACAGAGAGGGGGCTGGTAGGTGTCATCAAAGTTCACATGCTAGCGCGCACACACACGCCTGCTCACAGGAGCACAGACACACAGTCACACGAGCACACATGTACACACACATACAAACTTGTATTCTCCTATTTCGAAAATTCATTTTGGCGCTCACAGCAAAACATGCGGAATGATTTGAAGAAAACGACTTTGAGATACTAACGCATTTACTGACATATGATCAACACAAGAAACTGCATGGATGCAGACGTCAATATAATACGGTTACAAATATATAATGCCAATAAGTGAAAGGCAGTCGACAAAATTATTTTTAAATCAGTGGAGTCCAACACTCTTGAACAATTTTGTTCAGAATCCTCACAAATGATGGCGTGGAATATTGACTGAATCCGTCAATTTTAGAGGAATTATTGAAAATCAAGTTTCTCAGTGAACGCTTTGGCGATATTCATGTCGTGGATGTGGTGAACATTCCAGAGTGTAGTCAACACTTCTTGTCAGAATGTTATCACATAAGGTCAACATTCTTTTTATCATGTTCAGCAATGTATGAGAACCAATGTCTTTTGCTTGATGTAATACTTCCCTTCCAGCAAGAAAAACGGCCAAACGTTGTTGATTGCAGAATGGGATTTACTCGTTTTCATTAGATTTTAAACATTTACTTTGATCTTTGCTCAGGACGTGTGTGGTCATAGCGGCCTTCCTCTATTACCACACTATGTTACATTATTACACGTGCACATCAGCTTCAAGGACGTTAATGATTGATTGTCAAGTGTGAACCCAGGGACCATTCTGTGAACCCGAGTCAGTATTGACTCTGGCACAGTTCGCATTGAATGCAAACTCGACTTGACCCTTAGCATTACAGCATTGTGCCAAAAATAGTTTGTTCTGATACTTTTTTTCTCCACTTTTTACAGAAATCATTCAGATGTCAAAACTTGTTTCCATTTCAACACACACATTTTATTTTATCGAATAAACACTTGTTTGTTGTCTAAACATGAGTAAGTTAAGAGTTTTGTGCGAAATAATCTTAGAACTACTTAAACGGCGTATGTCAGGGAGCAGATCGGCTATCTCACAAGCCTCTCGTGTGACCTCCGTTTGCATATTTGGACGAAAACCTTCCATCACGTGATGTCACCAGGGCTAGAGACACTTTTGCCGGCAGGCGAAGTCTCTAGTGAACTAGAATGCCCGGGGACGACGCGTGCTTATGTCAACACTCGTGTAGCTCATCCCTGATTCATCAGATGCAAAGATCCATTTAAGACGCTTAGCGGATGAATAGCCTCAAAGCTTTCCTACCCAGCAGATGTAATGCATAGTGCATATCACTCGAGGAGGTGCGGCTCAAGGATCAAGACGGGAATTCTCATCCCACCATTGTCTTTCAGGATCGGCCCCTCACCCTGTGTTGCCACTTTATTATTGCTTGCGGCATTGCGTTCCCGCCGTAACTGCCACCTCCACTGAGTCAGAAACTTCTCAGGATACGGTGCAGGCGCAGCTAAGGAATACAGGGAGACAGACAGGACCTCACACAACTTGACGTGGCAAAGGACCAATGAAACCGTCCTTCGGTGCCTCTCCAGAAATCGCTGACTCATCGGAGCCTCACGTTTCAAGGCATGTCTGCGACGCCTATCATTAATTTGCCAAACATTACTCACCATCCTATCGACAAATTCTCTTTAGTTTCCCTGTGCTTTCATTCTCTATACTCACTTCACTTGACGAAGGATCTATGACTCAAAACGTTATACGTATTGCTTTCTTTCTTCTGGGAAACGTCCACAAATAAATAGACTGTTCAAAACGTGTTACATTTGGTTCGACAACTCCCTCGGTTACTTTACCTACTGGCTACATAATTACCGTCTGTGAAAGATGGAGCTCTCCCCCTCATGCCACGGTCTGGTCCCAGAGAGCACTTCAAGGACACTGGACCAGTTTAGGTCATTACTGCAGCCTGCGTGACTGCGACCTTTGTTCCTTCTGGCTCTCGTTTGATTTACTGCCAGCATGGCGGCTCAGGCGTGATGTCTCAAGCCCCTCGTCTGCGCTGATGGAGGAAACCAGACAGATCCTCTCCCTGAGGGAGGAAGCAGTAATCTCCAGGCGTGTCTGGTGGGTCAGCGGTGCCACTATGCCGTTGCTGCTTTGTAGAGAAGTCTACTTGGGTTGCATTGCTATACATGTATATGTGACGGGGTCTAGCTCGGCGGGTGGAGACACCTGGTGGGCTGAGGGTGTGGTGTGGGTGATGTCTGCTTTACAGTCCCGGGTCTCGCCTGTGACACGTGCGACTGGGTAAGCATGGTCACAGTGCTCGAAGGGCAGACTCGAGGAACAGACTCACGGGTTGCACGTGCGGCTGGGTGAGCGTGGTCACAGTGCTCGAAGGGCAGACTCGAGGGACAGACTCACGGGTTGCACGTGCGGCTGGGTGAGCGTGGTCAATGTAATCGAGGGGCAGACTGAGGGACGGACTCTTCAGTTTGTGAATTGCTGTCCCTCGAGTTAGACGTCTGCTTTCCCTCGACAGGTGAGACCCGTCATTGTTGCATGTTGATTCTGATTATTGATTACATCATTTTAATGGAATTTTCTGCATGGTAATTTTAACAGGATTTTGTAATACTGAACCTTTACCTGAAAATTAGGTCGCCCAACTTACGCGTCGTTTTCTGATTTGCCCTCTTTTTACTTTTGTATTCACGTGACGCAAGATGTCATGAAGCAGTGATGACGACGTCACCAAATTAAAAAAATTGCTTGACCGGACATTTCATGAAATGTGTGCCTCTTCATTGAGTCTGGATCACTTGTGGTACTTGTTACATATACCACAGTCTTTTGTGTGCATCCTGGAAAGTCTTTCTCTTCCTGATCTTGATCGACCGACTTTGCGCCAGTGACACGTATGTGACCCTTTCCACTACAAGATGAGATGGACGTCACCTGGCTTTTGTTTTCATATATCAGCAAAATAGAGTGAGAGGGACATCAGTAGTAAAATTTCGATGGATTTTGGGACATACAACCATTTTTTTCTAGAACAACATCTTGCTATTCTGAGTTTTTCATCGGCAGCCATCACACTGGACAGCCGAGCAGACATACCACATTCACAATAGCTACAACGATAACCACACTACTTTGCTACGAAATT